>PVKE010006538.1:0-53994 GCA_004027555.1 Craseonycteris thonglongyai | reverse complement strand
TATTTATTTATTTATTTATTTATTTATAGACTCTTAAATAAATAAATATATATTTAAAGAAGAAAAAAAGAGTGGCTCTGAAAATGCTGGAGTTCAAATTCTGGCTGTACCACTTGTCAGCTGCATGACTTTGGGACATCTCTGTATCTCAGTTTTCTTATATGTTAAATGGCAATAGTAATACTATGAACCTCATAAGATTGTGAAGAGAATTAAATGAGATAAAACATGTAAAGAGCTTACAGTAAGGGCCCAATTTTGGAAAGATCAGTTGCAAATATTTACATAGCCCTCAGTTCTAAGCACTAACATAGTATTATATTAAATCTAAGATGTCATTGATTGTAAAATATACTGTTATTTTATGCACCATTAATAAAGAAAATAGTGCCTGTTTAACTATGACATGCCATTGAAACATCCAGAAAAGTTGAGACTCAAATCAGTGAAATTTGAACACAGACTACGTGTTAGATGACATTAAAGAATTGTTGATTTTTGTAAAGTGGTATGATGGGTATTTTTTTTTTAAAGAAATTCTTACTTTTTAGAGATGCATAGTGATGTATTTATGAGTGAAATGCTTGGGATTGCTTTAAAATTTCAAACACAAACAAAATAGGAGTGATAGGCAAAATCAGCATAATGTGAATTATTGAAGCTGGGTGACATGTATATGGAGACTCATTATTCTTGTTTTTCTACTTTTGTGTGTGTTTGAAATTCTCCATAGTAAAAATTTTAAAAATGTGTCTCTTAGAATTGATTTGATTTAATCTCCACATCACCTGTGTGGGATATGTACTATCACTATTCCCATTTTACAGATGAGGAGAGAGACACAGAGAGGTTCATAACTTGCCCAAAATTTCACAGCTGGTGACAGAGCCAGTCTTTAAACCTTGAAAGCCTGGCTTCAGAGACACTGCTTTTAACTACAGCTCTGCTATAGTGCCTCTTATAGTATGGCTCACAAATGTTCATTACTATTATTATTCTGTGCATCATTCTTAGAAACAATTTGAAGCAAATATTTGTTTTCTTGAATTATACGCATTTTGCTGCAGCTAACATCTAGGCCCTTCCAGTGTGAATGTGTTAATAAAACATTCTACAGATTGTGGGGGTGTTCAGCTCAGTCCTTGAGAATTTGTGAGTTACAGAGGAGACAGCGGATTCTTTGAAAAATTTTTTCTTGACTAGCAATTTTACTTGACTTTCCAAAAGCCTATTAAGAGTTTGCAGCCTTTTGTGCTTCTTCCAAAATGGAAATTCCCAAATTGTGTTTTTTTTTTTTTTAAGAATGTAAAATGATTCAGTATATAAGGTGATTTTGAACACACAAATGCTTGAGCGTTGGTTTACCTGATCTTATCTCTTAGCTGTAATTAATATGTTTCTGCCAAACTACTTTCAACCATGAGTAAGCTGTTTTATTTAAACATCCTCAGCGTGGTCTGAATGTGCTGAGTTGCTTATTTTCTCCTTGCATCTGCTGCATGTGACCTAGTTAGAGCTGTCTCTTTGTGTATTGCTTCTCATGTGATCCTAACCCACTCAATGGTGCCATTGGCTAATGTTGCAGTTCTCAGCTCTTTTCTTGTTGGATTAAATGTATTTGTGTATAAATGCTAGTAAAATGACATTTCCAAAATTTGATCTCCTTTTCGATAAAATTGAAGGTAGTTACGTGCCAGTAGGAAGTTTTGAAAAACTAAAAAATGTGACAATGCACATTTCTTGATTTTTCTTTCCTTTGCTTTCTCAGGTACAAGAACATTCCACAGATGTCTTTTGATGATACAGACAGGGAGCCAGATCAGACTTTTAGTCTGAACCGGGATCTTACAGGGGAATTAGAATACGCTACAAAGTAAGCACTGGGCCTGTCTTCCCCTCTCTGTGGCTCTGAGGAACAGCAGGCACTCCCTCATTGCAGTAAGCATATATGCTTTAGCATTTGCTAGGCCTGCAATTTATTTTTGACCCATCACCTACTCTTAGCACCAGAAACAAGTTAAAACAGTGGAGAAGGCTTGATCCTTCACTTGGTCAATTTTTGGCAGAGATTCTATGCAAGCCACAGGCCTGATAACTTGTAAGCAATTGGCCGATGTGAATGAGCTCCTTGGATGGTCTTAGAAAAGATGTTTTCAGAATTCCTGTGTGCATAGTTGGCTTACAGCAGGCCAAGTTACATGAGACCACCTTACCGTATTTTCCAGCATATAAGACGACCGGGCGTATAAGACGACCCCCTAATTTTACAGTTAAAACATAGGTTTAGGCCTATATTTGCTGTATAAGACTACCCCCCACTTCCGAGGCTATAGTCTTATACAGCAAATATAGGCCTAAACCTATGTTTTAACTGTAAAATTAGGGGGTCGTCTTATATGCCGGAAAATATGGTATTTCTTCACTAATTCTCTCTTTCCGAAGGTGACTTCAACATTGAACTTGCTTTAGAACCCCTGCTTGGTCACACAGCATTTCTAAATCCTGCTCCTTGAAGCCAGGGGCAGTGTTGATTCATTTTTTTTTTTCATTCTCCTGTTACCTTGGGCAGGATCTGGCAAATGCATGATAAATGTTTATGGAATTAATTGCTTATCCAAAGGAGAAGAATGAAACATAAGACCCCAAAGACATAAAACCCTGACATTTGTCTAGGTTTCACCACAGGTTAGAGGTAGAGTTGTTTTGACATGGTGCTGAGATACTCATTGAACTCTAACCTCTATCTTCTGTCCCCATTCTTTTCATCCTCTAGAATTTCTCGTTTTTCCAATGTTTATCATCTCTCAATTCATATTTCAAAAAACTTTGGAGCAGATACCACAAAGATCTTTTATATTGGCCTGAGAGGAGAATGGACTGAGGTAAGATGGGGTTTGAAATGTTACTGCTCCATCCAGTATATGAGGGCTTTCTGGAAAAAAATCTAGCCATTCTCAATATAGCGAGAAGTGTTACATGGCTGGATACTTTATGCACAGCCCTTGTGTCTACATCTGCATGCCGTGGTAGTGGGAACTTTAAGGAAACAGAAAAGAGCAAAATGAAACGTTGCTTGCTCCCAAACTATTTGTAATTTTTTGTGGTTTCATCACTGTAAAGTGTCCCTCTCATTTGGCAAGCTATAGGTATTTTATGGGGGTGGAAATACTACTATTGATATCAGTTCAGTTTTTCACTGAATTGATTGATCTATGTAGGCATCAGAGATAAGATGATAAACTAGATATGGTCCTTTTCTCGAGGTGCCTCCAATACAATGGGCAAATGATGCTTCTAAGTTATAGGATGACTCATTGATAATGATTTTGGTGGGCTCCTCAAGATAAAAAGTATGAGAAGGGGGAAGAGATTAGATGATGACTTTCAGAAATGGACCTGAATAAAGACTAGTCCAATATGTGTTCTGGGAAATGGCCCGGTGACCCATCCTCTCAATTTTCTTGCAGCTTCGCCGACATGAGGTAACCATCTGCAATTATGAAGCTTCAGCCAACCCAGCAGACCACAAGGTCCATCAGGTTACCCCACAGACACACTTCATTTCCTAAGGGTTGGCCAAGGCTCTCACAGAGACCCTGTGTCAGTGAAGATGTATGACAGCCTGTTGGGAAGGACAAAGAGATGGGGCTCCAGAGAGTTGGCTGCCATAGCCTTTGCCAAGCTTTGTCTTTGGGGCTTGCTGCAGAAACCTGGCCTATGGAAGGCGCCACACCATTAGGGTTGTATGGATACCAAAGGACAATCATGGTTCTCTAGGGCCCTGTAGAAACTGCGTCTCGGGCTGGGCAGTATCTGGCAGTCATGATGATGCCTGCCTTTCCAGTCAGTATGGCCATGGGATTCCAAGTGTCTTGTTTTGTGGCAGGATTTTTGTGTGACATTTTTTTTTTTTTTTTTTAAATGAAAACTTCCTTGGCTGCAGTAAACTTTCTGAAGTTTTAGCACTGTTTGTATTAGCCATCAGGAGAGGGTCTCCAGCTAGAAATTCGTGTCCCTGCTTGCTCCTCCCTGTCATTGTTCAGCATTCTTGTCAAGTTGCCCAACTTGGAGTTGTCTGTCATGCATTAGTGTCCCATGGTTATAGCTAGAAGAGCAGGAATCTCCTGATGATGCTTAATTAATGGCTTGGAGACGGTCTCTTTTTTTCCTGCTGCCTAGACAAGCTATCTGGGGAGAGCATGGGCATCATTACCATGTTTGTGGGTATCCTGGTCTAGTTTAAGATTGGGACTTAGGTAAGACTCCCCTTGGGACATCCTTAATATTTATTAGCTTCTAACTAGTGTTGTAAGCCAAGTGCCCGGATTTGAAGATCTCAGTTCTTCTGTTCATGGCTTTTTATTCACTGTGATTGATAAGCTTCCTAATAAATCCTTGCCAGACTCATTGTTTGTATATTCTTTTGAGTTCTTGGTAATACTGATAAAATTTACTGGGAACTATGTGGGACTTTGAAATCTGTTATTGTCTTGGACCAGATAGTTTATAAATGTGACAGTTATATCAAGACTAGACTAGTTTCTCCAGGAAAGGTTAAGCTTAATTCTGTACAATAGGCTAAAAATACTCCTATACCCACTTGCTCACATTTTGTAAAGAGGAAGGGGAGGTTAAAAACCTAGATTCCATTTATCATGAAAGGAAGAAACTTGTGGAGTGACATTTACAAAAATGAGAGAGAACAGATTTTGGAGCTTAGAAGAAATGAGGGTGGGAAAAGTAAGTGAGCAGCACATGTAGTCTGTAGGTGGATGCAACACTTTGGACTTAAATTTTGAAAGAGCAGCAATTGGAGAGAATTTAAGTATCTACAAAGAGAAGATTTCAAATGGTCAGTACTCTCTCCCTTGCAGAAAATGGGAACAACTGACGATAGTAGTTAGTGTTGAATTTGATCCTCTTCAGAGAATTCCTCAGAGGAACTGGCCCATGTTGTTAGGAGGATATGCCCACTGTTTCTCTAACCTGTCTTGGGTAAAGCCTGCCACCACCAAGCTTTGTCAAGCCTTAAAATTTCTAAAATACAGCCTGAAATCAATCAGAATGCACACAGATCTTGAATTGAGGGTCTTATTCTTTAGTTACAGCCATAGCCTCTTTATTTCAATTGGGTCATTTTGGAGATAAAAGGACTACGCTTTAATTTGGAGTAGCGGGAACAATGTTAGAAATCTTAGAGCTGAATAGCACTTCATTAATTCCATTAACTAAAGCGCTAATCCCAGGCAGCCTCAGACTGGGCCTCTGAATTTGAAGCTTTGCTCTGAAGAATTTGTTAACTTCCAGTGTCTCTCAGGTGACTGGGTACAGGAAGATTCTGTTGAGAGTGGGAGCAGCTGTGTCTTCACTCACTCATCCCCTTTCTGACATCTGGTCCTGGTTCTGGGTCCTTGGCTTGCTGTGGTCCTCTGGGCCCAAAGCTTTACTGCTCAGAATCCTGGTATTGTAGACTCTGTTTCTGTGACTTGTTGAACACTCAAGACCAAACTGCCTCTTACTCTGGGGAAAAAGTGCTTTGTTGAGCCTCCAAGTTTACTGTTTTAAATTAAAAGGAAAAACTAGAGGTCATGCTGAAGGATGAGCATGATTCATTTACTGCTTGCAGACGTACACATGTTCTTTCAGGCATGTGGTCCTTCAACTCAATCTGCCTCCCCTGCCAGCCTTTCTGTGGACCCTGAGCCCCATTTCCACTTCACCAGTGCAGCAAGGAGCAAAGGGTGACTCAGTCGTGCCCAAATGAAGCCCTTTTATTTATTTATTTTGGACAGAGAGAGAGATACAGAGACAGAGAACTCAACTGGGGGAGCTCCCAGTTCAGCACATGGGTCCGCACGGGCTGGGGCCGGGATTCGATCCCTGGTCCCCCGTGCTGCAAAGTGAGCACTTAACCCACTGAGCCATCCCGGCTTCCCTTTTTTTTTTTTTAAAGAACCGTAACTTGGTGTGTGGCATTTTGTGCACTGTCTACGTGGCCTTGTCAAGGGCAGAGCTGAGACAACACTGCTGATGCCTGTCCAGCTGTCGTGCTATGGCCTGTGTTACTTATTTTACCCAGTGCCCTCTTTAATCATTAAGGCCCAGCATTTCCACATGACCTCATTTGAGCCTACCAGCAAAACTGAAGTAGGCAGGGTGGTTGTTATTACCATTTTATAGCCCAGGATGCAGGTGCAGAAGCAGCATTACAGTGTAATCCTGAGATTGCTGTTTACTTCCTGTCCCTGTGCCTCAGTTTCCTCATCTTTAAAATAAGACTGGAGGACTAGATTAGGGTGACCAGTCGTCCCGCTTTTGGCGGGACAGTCCCGATTTTTAACAATTTGTCCCGCGTCCTGCGGCGTTTTAAAAAAGTCCCAATTGTTGGAAAGAATGCACGACAAGCTAGGGAACGGCGGGAGATAGACCCAATTTTTAATCAAGAACCCCACCCACCCCCGTCAATGGTGTCCCGCTTTACCAATGTTAACATTTGGTCACCTTAGACTAGATGGTCTCTAAGGACTTTTTCAGCTCAGCCTAGTATTCCATCCAAGATCCTGGGATAGGGCATGAAAGCCAGTGATGGACATACCCAAGACAATAATGGAGTGTCGCGCGTGGGGATGGGAAAGTGGGAAACCGTTCTGCCTCTTCCGGACGGCTATCCCCTCCAACTCCGGGTCTTAATGACGGGGAGTGGCCCCACGGTATCCAACATGGCAGCTCCTATGTGGTGAAAGCACGACACCCACTTCCGGGTTCCGTACCGCTGCCCAGGCTACTTCCGGCAGCGCGATGGCTGGGTTCCCCGGGACTCAAACGGAAGTTCCGGCGGGGGCGGCCGAGGGGAAGAGTGTCTGTGCCGGAGAAAGAGAATCGACCGAGAGGTCTCGAAACCCACAGGGAGTGGAGGTACCCCGGTCCCGGGGCAGCAGGCAGAGGGAGGGCACTGGAGGAGCTGGGCCCCCAGCGAGGGTCCTGGCGAGTGCAGAGGGGAATCAGTGATAAGGGATGGGGGTGGGGAGTGAGGTGCGAAGAGGTGCTGGCTAGTCGTGGGGACCTGGGGGTAGAGAAGGGTAAGAAGTAGGGGTCCGGGTGTGATGAGGGACTTAGCGGAAGGGAAGATCCCATTGTGGGACGAGGGTACCCCAGGGTCAAAGGTAGAACGCCCATTTGTGGGTCAGAGTAGAAAATGTCACTGTAGAGAGGACGCGACCCTTGGCTAGAACAGAAGTTCCCATTGTGGGCAATGAGACATCCTGGATTGGGGTGGAAGGGAGACCCCAGGGCATGGAGAGGGGAGGCACCACTCTGAAGGGGGTGGGGGGACCCTGGATAAGAAGTGGAAGTTGCGCAGTAAGGGAGGGAAGGAACCCCAGCTTAGGGTGGAAGGTGTATTCCCTTGTGGGAAGATGGACTCCAGGGTCAGAGGTGCACTCGGGGTCAGAGAGGGAAGGTGGAGACCGGCCGGGAGAGGGAGGGGTGGGCGATGCAGGGGAGGAGAGGCACTTAGGGGGCAGGTATCGGAAGCTTCTGGGGAGTTTGGAGGATGTTAAGGATGGGGAGGAGCCAGCCAGCCTTCCTGACATTCTTTTGTGTGTTTGGGAGACCCATGTGGAGTCAGTGGTCAGTAGCAGCGGCGGCAGCAGGTTGCCCCATGGGATGGGGGGGCATGGGGCACCAGTTAGGGGGCGGGTGGTGTGCAGGAGTCCGCATGCTTTCTGGTGACATAAGCAGTCACCAGGGGCTCTGGGAATGGCTGAGCCAGAAACTGCTGTGAAGGCTGGGTGGGGGCTGGATGGGAGGCGGGTAGTGACTGTGAGGCGGGCGGGGTCGGGGCTGGTATTTTCCTGGCATTTTTCTCCCCTTCATTTCCCAGTAGAGCTGGGAGTTGGGGAGGAGGGGGCCTAGGGGCTCTAGAGAAGTGGGATGATTGGAGAGCCCGGAGGAGGCAGCTATCTGCTGAGGACTGTTAGGTGAGGGGAATATAACCTGAGATGCCCTGGCTCCCCTCTCCCACAGCCCCTAAGCCCTGTCTCTGCCCACCTTCAGAAGCTCAGGCTGTTGGTGGCCAGAACCTGGGGGACACAAGGGGAGCCACTTCTGCTCTGCCCTGGAATTGAGGCAAACTTCCTACTCACTCTGGCCTGGGACTTCTTGCCTGCCTTTTTTTTGTGTGCCCAGGACAGAGCCTGGGGTGCTGTGGGAGGCGGAGGGCCTGGGTGGGCCCTGTGTCAGGAGTCTCCCCTGCCTGAGCTTGTTTTTGACCACTCCCCCTGAATTTGCACAGGCCCCAGCCTGGAGCCCTGCAGTGTATGTGTGGTAACACCATGTCTGTCCCCCTGCTCACTGATGCTGCCACTGTGTCTGGAGCTGAGCGGGAAACGGCCGCGGTAAGGGTCCGCTCCTATCCAAGGCAGCCCCCACGCCAGCTGGGGAACTGGCTGGAGGGGGTGTGGGAAAAAGGAGGTGGCAGTGATGAGCAGGGAGCAGCCTGGAGCCTGGAGGCAGGGGTTAATAACCTGTTTGGCTGCTATTTCCATTCCCTCCGGGTCCTTGGGGATGGGGGAAGGGTGGTCAGAAGTTGAAGGACAGGAGGAATGACAGCAAGATGATGTCTGCCCTCTTCCCCATCTCTGATCCTTTTATAGGTTATTTTTTTACATGGACTTGGAGACACAGGGTGAGTGACCTGGGGAGGGGGTATCCCCTGGGGAGGTGGGGAAAGGCCCTGTCGGCAAGGTTGGAGAGGCTTGCATTGCCTTCCCTTTCTCCCTCTCCATATTGCTGCCTTTTCTCCCTTCTCTCCTACAGACACAGCTGGGCTGATGCCCTCTCCACCATCCGGCTTCCTCACGTCAAGTATATCTGTCCCCATGCGTGAGTGTCACCCAGCAAGGAAGTGGCTAAGGAAGGAAATTGGCTGGGGGGTGGTCCTGTGGTCCCATGTCTGTTCTCTCCTGCCAGCTGCACCCTGAGGCCTGGGCCCAGGGCAGTCAGAAGGGCCATTTTCAGCCTTCACAGAGCCCCCAGGAATAGGGTCCAGTCCCAGCCCCAGGCCTGCTAGACCTGAGATCTCCAAGAACCAGGACCCCCGTTCCCACACCCCAAGTACTCACCTACTGAGCTGGAACCCCTTCCAACGCTGAGTGCTGGGCTCTGCTTCTCCATTGCTGCTGCTGACACCCCAACCACAGCTTTCAGTCCCACGTGGCAGGTTGCCTGGCAACACCTTAAACACAGGCCCTGCCTGTTGGGAGGGGCCCCGGGGGCTGCTCTGCCACTCCTAGGCTTACTGCTATGGCTTCCTCATCTCTGGAGCATGATGTCCCTTCTTGCTGTCCTTCCCCAGGCCTCGGATCCCAGTGACACTCAACATGAAGATGGTGATGCCCTCCTGGTGAGTTTGGGGGCAAGGGAAATGGGAGCTGTGAGAGCTGTCGGTGGCTGGCCAGGGCCTTCAGGAGCTGCCAACGCCTCTGCTTTCCCAGGTTTGACCTGATGGGGCTGAGTCCAGATGCCCCCGAGGATGAGGCTGGCATCAAGAAGGCAGCAGAGAACAGTAAGGCCCCGGCCCCTCTTCATCCTCCCTCCACCCCCCCACCCCCCCGCCCCTGGGACAGTGTTGGGCAGTACATCTGGCCCTCCAGCAGCTTTCCCCCCACTCAGTCACGCCCTTCCCCCCAGTAAAGGCCTTGATTGAGCACGAGATGAAGAATGGGATCCCAGCCAATCGCATTGTCCTGGGAGGCTTTTCACAGGTAAGGGGACAGAGAGGGCGGCGGGTGGTGGGTAGGCGATCTGTGCCCTCATGACTTCTCATTCTCTCCTCCCTGCAGGGTGGGGCCCTGTCTCTCTACACAGCCCTCACCTGTCCTCACTCTCTGGCTGGCATTGTGGCATTGAGCTGCTGGCTGCCTCTGCACCGGGCATTCCCCCAGGTGAGTGTCTCCACGATCCCGCTCTTGCTGTCTCCTTGTGGCTTGGGGACTGTGCTGAAGCGCTGGCTTTGCCCTCTGAGTCCTGTCTGCCATGCAGGCAGCCAATGGCAGTGCCAAGGACCTGGCCATCCTTCAGTGCCATGGGGAGCTGGACCCCATGGTTCCCGTACGGTTTGGGGCCCTAACAGCGGAGAAGCTCCGGTCTGTTGTCACACCTGCAAGGGTCCAGTTCAAGACTTACCCAGGTGTCATGCACAACTCCTGCCCTCAGGTCAGTGGTGAGGGGCCGCTTGCTGCTCCTAGCCCCTCCCTCCCTCCAGCCTGGAGCCTCTCACAATGCCCCCTTCCTTCCAGGAGATGGCAGCTGTGAAGGAGTTTCTTGAGAAGCTGCTGCCTCCTGTCTAGCCAGTTGCGGGCCCCCAGTGCAGTCCCCCACCTCATAGGGGACCCAGCGCACACGGCACCATCTTGGATCTGAGCCGGTCGAGCCCCTACCCCCTCTCCCTGACCCATCCTCTTCCCACAGGCCTCTGGGGCAGGCTGGCCAAGGCCTAGCCAGGCCTTCCTTCTTGGCTTCAGCCACCTGGATGTCTGCAGCAGGGGATGGGCTGCTTTCTTCTCCCATTTCCCTGGAGGTGGGGCCCCCCCTGACAGCAGTATTGGAGGGGCTGTAGGCAGCGGGAGAAGGGGCCCAGCCGCTGACCCACTCACTCAGGACCTCACTCACTAGCCCCGCTTTGGGCCCCCTCCTGTGACCTCAGGGTTTGGCCCAAGGGGCCCTTCCAGGCCCCACCTATCCCCCACCCCCAGTTGATTCTGCCCAGATAATCGTCTGTCTCTCCTTCCTCCACTCCAGCTGCTTCTCAATCATGAATGTGTCCATGACCCCTGGCCCCCTTGCTGCTGTGGGCTACCTGCCCCTGAGCAGAAGTGTTGGTGAGGGGGCGGAGTCCTTGGAAGGGGCCTTCCCTCAGTCCTTTCCAGCTTGGGGGCTGGGCCCTGCCTCCCCATTACCTTCCACCTCCACGGGCTTGGAGCCTATGGGGCTGGACTGAGGCTCAAGGTCTCCCCCAGCTGTCTCACCCCTGTGTTGTCCCCACTCTAGGGCCAGGGGGCGTTGGGGGAGGAGTTGTGTCTCGTCTTCTGTCTCCATGTGGTTTTAGGTGTTTTTCTTGTTGTGTCCTGGATTCCAATAAAATTAAAGAAATTGCTTCAACTCTCAGGCCTGGCTGTTTATATTCCACGGGTAGAGTGACCATGTGTGCAAATCTACTCCAGTGTAAGAAAACTTTTTTATTTTAAATACTTTGGAGAGTACTTTCATAATAGTATAAATTAGTGCCTGGAAGGAGGGTGTTTTGTCTCAGGGCCCTGCCTCCCCCACCCTAATGGAAGAAAAAGTTAGAGACCCCCCACTCCTGGTCAGCGGAGCCCCTGGCCTCATGCCTGCTGTGCTGAGCAGGCCAGCTGGGGTTTGAGGTAGGGTAGGCTCTGAGGCCCCTGGAGAGCAGGCAGTTGTTTTTCTTTCCCTTTTCTGGTCCATGGTAGGAGAGGGTCTTAGGCCTGCGCCCCAAAGCCTGAAGGATTCTGCTTCTGCCAGCGCCATAGGTCTTCACCTGTAATGGGAGGTGTGTGGTCAGGTCCACATTGGAGTACCAGGTCCCTGCCACCTCAAGGTGCCCAGGGGAGGTATACCCAGACCAAATCAGTGCCATCCTAGCCCCTAGCTCTCTCCCAGGGCTCGGGCTAGCACTCACACATCCTGTCGAGCCCTAATGTTGCTGTCCAGCCCAGCTCCTGGCGGGCCAGGCTAGGGTTGGCATAACAGGCAGCCACATCACCTTCCCGCCGTGCCACCACCTGGTACGGGATCTGCAAGAGGGGGTGGTCATCACTTAGCTGAGCCATTCCTGCCTGACCTCTCCCAGCCAGCTGCTGACCAGGCCCTCAGAAGCGGAGGTGGTTCAGCCACCCAGCGCTATGGCAGAGCCCATCAGGTAGGCTAGTGGGAAGGGCCAGGCCTGCCACTGAGTCAGGTAGGGCAGGGTGGGTGGTGGCCTACCTTCCTCCCAGAGGCTTTCTCCATGGCCTGGACCATCTGCAGCACTGAGTAGCCTGTACCCGTGCCCAGATTGTAGATCTGCCCAGGAGAGAACGGACTGTGGAGGGGTATGGACTAACCACCCCTGCAGGACCCATTTGTCCAGGAGTCCACCTCCCTCCCCTCCCTTCTCGCTCGTTTCCCTACCCTGCAGCCACACTGCTCCTTCAGTTTCCTCAAGGCTGCAATGTGGCCTTTGGCCAGATCCACGACATGGATATAATCCCGGACACCTGCAAATGAGGTGTTTGGGTGGAGGGTTCAGTACAGTCTGTCCCACCTCTTAAATCCCACTCCTGGTCCAAGGCTCACCTGTGCCATCCTCTGTGTCATAGTCGTTGCCAAAGACATTCAGTGCTTCCCTTCGCCCAATCGCCACCTGGGGTAGGGGTCAGGTCAGCTCTTGCCAGCCCTCGGCACCTCAACCCTAGGGCCACCCCTGCTCCTGTCCTTCCCCTTCTCCCTTACCTGGGAGACATAGGGCATGAGGTTGTTGGGGATGCCCTGGGGATCTTCACCGATGCAGCCAGAGGGATGGGCGCCCGTGGGGTTGAAATATCGAAGCAGCACTGCATTCCAGGCCTGTGGGACACAGGTCAGGTGTGTGTGTGTGTGTGGCCCAGGTCACTCCAGAGCCCTTTTCTTCCTATAGGCCCCACACCACCCTTGCCTGTTCCCCATCCCTAGAAAGGAGCAGGGGATCGGGCCCTCCTCCTGTGCTGTGACCTTGGGCAGTCATTGCTACTTCCTCCTTGGTGGGGGTTGCTCTGGATCCTGTCCTGAGGGACACAGCCATGTCTGGGTAAAGGCGAGCCCTCACCTTGTCTGCCTGGCACAGGTCCCGGATTATTTCCTCAATGAAGAACTTGGACTTGCCATATGGGTTGGTACAGCCACCTGTGGGGTGGGCTTCATCCAGGGGCAGGTACTGTGGGTTCCCGTACACGGTGGCTGAGCTGCTGAATACCAGGTTCTTCACCCCGTGGGCCCTCATGACCTGACCAGGAGTGGAAGCGTCAGTGGCCTCTGCCTCACACATTAGTCCCACCCCCTTATTCCACAGGTGAGTGAGGCTAAGCACTCTCATTTACAGATGGAGAGACTGAGGCTAAGGGACAAAGATATATGTCTAAGATGATGACTACCCACTGTGTTTGACACTGCCCGCCCGGCTAGGGGGCCCTCCCCGTGTCTGTGTCCTTGCCCCACATCTCACCTCCAGAAGCTGGATGGTTCCTGTCAGGTTAACTCTATAATAATCCAGAGGCTTCTGCACTGACTCACCCACGGCCTTGAGCCCCGCAAAGTGGATGACAGCCATAAAGCTGTGCTGTGGGGGCAAAGCCGGGGTCAGAGGTTGCTTTACACGTTTTGGCCCTTGGCAGTGCCCACCTGCCTGCCAAGTCCCACCTTCCTAAAGAGATGTTCCAGGGCTGCCCGGTCCAAGATGTCCATCTCTTCAAACTCCAAAGAGTGGCCTGTCAGCTCCTGAACCCGTCGCAGGCTCTCAGGCATGGACCCCTCTCCTGGTTGGGTACATGGAGGCCATCAAGATCAGAGGAGATGGGGTCCTGGGTTCCCACAGGACTAGCCAGACACATAGCCCTCGAAGGTAAAGGTGGACCCCAGGATTTGACTTCCATCCCCACCAGAAGCCTCAGCCCCCACCCCCTCCACTCACCTCGGATGGCATTATGGAAGTTGTCTATCACCACGGGCAAGTACCCTGCGGCCAGCAGCTCCAGCACCGTGTGACTGCCGATGTAGCCAGCCCCGCCTGTTACCAGCACCTTCTCTGCCATTGCACCTGGCTTGGGACACAGAGTCTCAGGGGTGGCTGAGGCTGTCCACTCGGGGCCTCCACCCAGTTGGAGTTGAGGAGTCAGGCCTCAGAGGAGGGCAGTGGTGTGTCCTACTTAACAGGGTGGTTCTGAGGTCAGCCTTGGTCCAAGTCTGGATACCATCACTTTCTGGCCTTAAGAGATCACTTATCCTCTCTTGGCCTCAGTTTTTATCTCTATAAGATGGAGCTTATAATTGTACAAATGCCATGTAGTAGTGTATGGGTTAAATGAGCTGCTTTTAAAGGCCTGCCACATTGTACAGGTTGGGAGACTGCCATACAGGTGCCATATTTTCTAGGCCCAACTAACCACGGGGTTGGAAAGATGGAACCGCAGGTTCCATCCACACTGCTTTCCTCAAGGTGTCTGGGAACTGGATAGTTCTGTCTGCTCAGACTCAGGCCTTCCCAGTCCTTCTGCCATCACTAGGTGTAAACTGGCTCCTGGGCTCAGTGATTAATACTTCCTGCTTGTATGCAGCACTCTCCTGATGCTTCCTCAAGGGTCAGCTGGGAGGAAGCAGAAAATATACCAGATGGCTCAGGGTGGGGTCCTTTGCCAGGCAGGCTGAGCCCAGCTCTGGGGCTGCAGCCCTGCGGTCCTGGAGTGGGCCCCACCCCTGGCCAGCCAGGCTGGCTCAGCCTCTGCCCATGTCAGGGCCAGCAGATCACTCCTGGTTTGGAGCTAAGGATTCCGCCCAACTTTAGGCTGCACTGAGATGGGTGGTGTAGACGTGGCCGATTCCACTGCCAGGTGTGCACTCCGCCCTGAACAAACTCTGCAGGCAGAGCGGGCATGGGGAGAGGAAGCCCCAGACACTGAGACCTTTCATTCGGGGTGGCCTGGCCGGCAGCCGCCTTCCTCCAGGCTGCCTCAATCCCCTCCTGGGCTCATCCAGCTCCAACAAACTTGGTGGAGCGCCAGGCTCTGTACTGGGTACTTTTGCATTATTTTTCTGAATTCCTTTAACATCCTGATGAGATAGGCATTATCACTGGCACTTTACAGACAAGGATACTCAAGTCTGAGAGGTGTTATAATTTGCCTGCGATCCCACAGGTAGCGATAGCTGGGCTGGAATCTGGCCCTCCAGACTCGCACGTCAGTCCGTCGCCCTTTCTCCCACTGCTTCCCGCTGGACTCGGCTCCAGACGCGGAAGCCACCCCACCCGCACCCCGCAGAGGTCCAAGCACTCCGTTCATTCCCAGGAAGTGGTCGCAGAGGGTGCCCTGGGGGGCAGGATGGTTGGCTTCGCCCCGGCCAGCGGAATGACCTAGGTCGGCTCCCGCTTCAGTTTTCCCAGTCTGCTTAATGGAGGGGAAGGAGTGCTGGGTCTCGGGCAGGGATTTGAGCCGAGGCTCGGAGGGGGCCGCTCAAGGAGTCCCCAAGCCTGTAATGAATGAACCCGGGCCGTCCCAGCCACCGCAGCCCAAACTGGGAGCAACGGGGGCGGATCCACCCTGGCTGGACTCTGCCCAGAATGCTGCCCGGCTCCCGAAACTCTCCCGCACTTCCCACGGATCACCCAGCCCCTCACGAGCCCGCCCTCCTGGCCCCACATTTTCCTCCAGAACCTGCTCGGGAACGTGAGCCCCGCGTAGCCTCCAGCGGCGCCGCCTCCGGCGCCCCGAGCGCGGGTCTCTTTAAGAGCCCACAGCTGCCTGGCTCCGCCCCCGCCACGCCCCCGCCACGCCCCCAGGCAACGTGTCACTCGGGAGACGGCGCTACGGGGCGCCGGGAAGGCCAATGGCGCTGCGACTTCAAGGCGCTTTCGCGGCGCGCTTCGGCACAGGCGGGCGGCTGGAGGTCCAGCCCAGCTCCGGGGCAGTAGGCGGAGGGCAGGCGCCGCTGGACCCGGGGCCCAGCAGCCGAGAGGCGGAGGCCTGCCCCCTTGGTCCGCGCCCCCGGGCAGGCGGAAGGCACCACGCGCGGGCAGATGGGGCTCGCCAGTGGCTCCGGGTAGTCGACTTCCGGCAGAAGCCACAGGCTTGGGGCCGGGCCAGCGAGCCCGGCTCCACGGTCACCCGCAGCTTTTCCGACCTTTTTGTATCTGCCGAACTCTTCAAAGTAAGACTTGTTTGAAATACGAGACTGCATGGATCGAAGGCAGCAGGGGGAGGCGCTGACTGAAGGGAATGGTGGCGGTCGCCCAGAGGCTGCAGGATCTGGTGAGTCTCGTTTGAAAACCCACCAAAGGACTGGAGGGAGCTCTGAAGCTGCAGTGGGATTACAGTGCTGGTTGCGCTCAGCCTTCACACAAATCGTCGCCCCCAACTTCTGGGAATGTTTTGTATCCTGTCTACCATAGTGGGTTAGAAAATGGTGTTATGTTTCTGTTTAAAGATTTATTGTTTTTGCAGAGAGAGACAGAGAGAAGGGGGAGAGCCCAGAGCAGTCTCCATAGTTGTAAGTCCTCAAGTTTTTCGACGTGGTTTCTTTTCGGTTCACACAGGTGGGCAGGTCGAGCAGGGCGGGACTCGGGTCTGGGGCCTCCCCCTGGCAGGCACGCCTCGTTGAGGCCGGCCAAACACGGGCCTCCCAGGGAAGCTCGCCCTGGCCAGAACCGAAATGGGGGCCTCTGGCATGGGAAGCACACCCCAGTTCAGCATGTGGGTCTGCACAGGCCGGGGCAGGGATTCGATTGGCTCCTCGGACCCTTGGGCTGCAATGTGAGTGCTCAACCTGCTGAGCCATCCCAGCTTCCCATGTTTCCGTTTAAATGTAGTGTAAGGGTGACACTGTATTTTTAAAAATTTTTTTAGGTTTTTATTTTTATTGTTTTTGACAGAGAAAGAGACAGAGAGAAGGGGGAGGGCCCAGAACAGTCTCCATAGTTGCACGTCATGGGTTTTTCCAGTTTCATTCCACAGGTGGGTGCGGGGCTGCACAGGGCAGGAACTGGGCCAGGGTCTCGCCCCGGTGAGAACTGAACTGGGGGCACTCCTCAGTTCAGCATATGGGTCCACACGGGCCAGGGCTGGGATTAGATCCTCAGTCCCCGAGGCTGCAAAGTGAGCGCTTAACCCACTGAGCCATCCCGGCTTCCCCAACACTGTATTTTCTGTTTTCAAAATTTAACACGTATGTTTTAGTTTGATTCAACAATGTAATTTAACTTAAAACTTTTAAAAAACTTCTTTGCTTCCTTTCTCTCCTGCTGGCCTAATGGCCCTGGTTTTCCCAAGTCTACATGCATACCACTTTAATCTAGTTAATCAGCAGAACACTAACTTGCAAGAAACTTAAGTCAGCTCAGCCATTTGGACACTGGCAACTGGAATGCAATTCTGGACTAAGATTGTCAGATGACATATGAATGAACCCTAGGACAGGGTTTGAGATAGCCATTGTGGAACAAACTGGGCCCTGGGAGACTTCTCCCAGGAGTGGCTCGACTAACTCACCTTTCCCCTTATTCTGCTGCTTCCTACATGCCTATAAAACCCCTGGCTGTCTTACAACAGTGCGGAGATGGCCTTTGGGGGCAGGAGTGCTCCATCCTCCCCAAATGCTGGCACTTTGAATAACCTGCCTTTTTAGTTTTTAAAATTTATTGAGAAAAGGTAGGAGAGGAGGGGGTAGGGCCCAGAGCAGTCTCCACAGTTGCATGTCATTAGTTGTGACATACTTTCATTCCACACAGGTGGGGAACCGAACCAGGAGCCTCCCGCATGGGAGGCTAGCACTTTCTGCGCCGTGCCATCTGGCAGTTATCAGTTGCACTGCAGTTCAACCTGCTTTTCTTTCCACCAATCTTGTCTCTCGATTATTGGCTTAGGAGTGGCAAGCAGCCAGATCCTTAGTCTGGTAACAGTAGCTCTAGGCCTAGGGAATGATGTGTAAAAAGGCATGGCATACTGAGTGATGAAACCTGAGCAAAGAAATAAATGTACAGGTATTTCCCGAAGCCTGGAATGCAGAGTCCAGCAAGGATGACTGACAGTGGAGCCTGAGATGCAAAGAGCTAAAGGCACCCAGACCCACCCTGCCCAGGCCGAGAGGAGCAAATGGCCGCTGCTGCCCTGGTCACAGAATCAAGAGGCTCAGAAACAATCATTCAGGTAAGGAAACGGAGAAAATCCAGAGGTTAATGGTCTGCATTTTCCTCTGTACAAATAAAGATGTTTTATTCCCCCACAATCATATGTACACACATATGCACAGAATACTTGAATGGTTCTGTCATTAAATCTTTAATTATTAATACATAGCTGTTTTCAGAAATCATGTTCTGAGTAGAGATTTTCCATAGGTGCTGAAGTTGGCAGGTGGCCACCTCCAGCCTTCGCCCTCAGCAAATGCCCTCTGCCAGCTTGGGGAAAAAATACCTCCATGCCCTTTGAGACTAGAGGATCAGCCCAAACCAGGGACTTGGGTTCCCACATGCCCTGAGGGATTCAGCTCCTGGGCTATTAGGTCTGTGCTGAAGGGAGGCGTGCAGCTCCCAAAGCCTCTCACTCATACTCAGGTCTGGCAGGGGGCCTGAGGCCAAGCAGCTGTCCCTTGCTTCCTTTTTTGCAAGAGAGACCTATGTGCAGAGCTGGTGGTGAAGTGCCTGCCCTGTTAATTACATCCCCATTTCCATTTGTCCACCCATGAATCATCCGTGCATGCCCCAATCCCACAGTCCCCAGAGCTTCCGGTGGGCAAGTGGCTCACAGTTTACAGGTAGCCTGAGCCACTTTGGAGCTGGTTTTTTTGTTGAGGGCTTGGCAGATGAAGGTCCCAGCTTCCAGGAGTTTCTGGAGGTTCACACCCTTTGAGAAACAAGTTGAAGAATGCAGTCAGTCATAACATTCCCTCAGTACCCAGGGACGCATTGGACTGGACTGACAGCTGAGACGATGAAAAAGTAAAGGTGAAGACACGCAGGCCCTGCTTCTCTGACAGTGGGACACCAGCTAGCTGCCTGTGAGGTTGTGTCCTGGCATCTGGGGTTTGCCCTCTCACTGCCCTGTATAAGATGCCTCAACCTGTGTACCGTAATGGTTTGCAGTGCTACCACTAGACCAGGGGTCTCAGTTCTGTTCAGTGCTCCGTCTCCAGGGCCTAGCACAGGGCCTAGCCCACAATGGTCAAAAACTGCATATTGAAGTAATAAGGACTGTGAGGCAGAGAGAGCAAAAGGGCCACACCCGAAAACCTGTTCCTAACAACAGCTCCTATTTGCTGATGTGTACTATATGCTCAGCTCTGGGCTAAGCAGTCTACATTTTTTTAAGGATTTATTTTCATTATTTTTGACAGACAGAAGTGGGGTGGGGGCAGAGCAGTCTCCATAGTTGTACATCATTAGTTCTCGATATAGTTTCACTCCACAGGTGGGCTCGGGGCTGTGCAGGGCAGGAACCTGACCAGAGGCCTCCCATGTGGGAAGTAAGCCCCAGCTGGGGGCTTTCTACATGGGATGCACACCTGGGGTGAGAGCAGAACCAGGGGCCTCCCACATAGGAAGCTTGTCCTGGTGAGAACTAAACTTGGGGCCACACCCCAGTTCAGCATATGGGTGGGTCTTCAAGGGTCAGGGCTGGGATTTGATCCTCAGACCCTGGGGCTGCAAGTTGAGCACGGAACTTGCTGAGCCATCTCAGCATTCTACATGTTCTTACTTAATCATTATAGTGGCCCTACAAGAGAGGTGCTATTATTATTCCTACTTCTTAGACCCAGAGAGTTAAAGTAATTTGTCAGGTCACACAGCCTGTGAGTGGTGGGACTAGATTTTAAACCCAGTTCCATCCAGCACAGATGCTGGACTGTTTCTGATTCACACTGAGGGCCCTTACTGACTGAGAGTCCTGGGGGGCTGTCTAATTCTGCCCTCACTTGACACAGAACAGAACAAAGGTCCAGAGGGAACTGACTCATGTGCCTGACCCCCTTCTAGGAGCTTTCCTTACACTCTGGTTCCTCTTCAAACTGAGAGCCTGGCCTTCTCTTGGCTTCCATCAACCATACTCTACTATCTCAAAAACATACGACAATCCCCTGGTACCTTTCTCCTCTTAACTGTACTCCCCCCACAAAAACAACCCTGAATAAACCCATCAGTTTCTGTTCTCTGGCTTCAGGCAGAGCTCTGGTCAGTTCAGGGCTGTTGCCAGGAGGCAGGCAGGTAGGCTTACTGTGTGAACGCCCAAGCCAGCCAGCATGTAGACCAGATCCTCGGTGGCCATGTTTCCCGATGCCCCCTGTGCATAGGGACAGCCTCCAAGTCCTGCCACAGAAGAGTCCACGACACTCACACCCATCTGGAAACATAAAGATGGTGAAGCAGGGCTGTCACTGTAGGGAACAAGCCAACAAAGCTGGTCCTTATAAACCTCTGCTGCCTAAAATTACAGTTATTCATTCCTTTGGCTTATGATTCTGTTAAAGTGAAAATCCCACTGAAAGAGTATTTCTCTTTTTTAGCTCCTGGAGCAGTGTGAACCTTTCTGGCAAAGACTGTTTCCTCTGCAAGGAATAGTTCTTCAGTTTCTTTAATGGTTTCAAGGTTCTTCTCACCCTAAGGTCTCAGCCTAAAAGCGACCTCCATAGAGAGGCCATTATTAATCACCAAACTAAAGAAACCTCCTCCCACTGTTGGGATTTCAGACCCTGTTGGTTACTGTGATTAATTTATAACCCCCCACCCCCACCCCCCCAACAAGGCTGCTGTCATGGCAAGTCAGGGCCTCTAACCCCAGGGGGTGGAGGCCCTTTCCCTAGGTCTGCCAGCTTCCCATTCTCCTAGATGACTTTCACTTTCTCCTCTCCCCCTAATCCTGACAGACCTCACCTCTGACAACCACAGCTCGGAGAAAACAGACCCAGAAAGTAATTGAATCACCTGGCTTCAAGATATGAGCCTCTAGGACAGAGGTATCCAATCTTTTGGCTTCCCTGGGACACATGGGAAGAATTGTCTTGGGCCACCCATGAAATACACTAACACTAGTGATAGCTGATGACCTAAAAGGTCACAAAAAAAATCTCATGTTTTAAGAAAGTTTTTGAATTTGTGTTGAGCTGCTTTCAAAATTGTCCTGGGCCACATGTGGCCTGGCAGGCTGCAGGTTGGACAATCTTGCTTTAGCAGATAACTTGAGGAATATATATATATATATGGGATGGATGGGATGGATAGATGGACGGGATGGATAGATGGAGGGGAGGAGAGGGGAGCAGAGGGGAGGAGAAAAAGGTGGCCCAGGATTTCTCCAGCTAATCTAAAGACAACAGGTTAGACTCAGACTAATGCTACAGCTAGGTAGCCTGTGGTCAGACACTCAGAACTTACCTTCTAATGGGCAGCCAGGCCATGGACTCCTCATTTGGGACCAGGCCACAAGAAACAAACCTCAGGGAAACCCAATCTGAGGTCTCAGTCCATCCTTTGGGGAGATTCATTAAAGGCTAACTAACCTCTGCCTACCTCCGTACGGTTTGGCTCCTTCCCTGCTCCTGACACAGAGGCACAACATGACATGCTATCGAAGGGTGAGGGTACATGAGTATTCCCTGAACCCCACTTTAGTCTGACAATGCAGTGCTGCCAAGCCACCTTTCTGCCCCTTGTTCAACTGCTGAACCTCTTCATGTCCTCCAAGCCTCACTCAGGCCTCTTCTGGCAAATCCTCTCTGACCTCCCAGCTGCATCCTCCCTTTGTGAAATTTGTCATCATGCATTAGGATTGAACCCCCCTCACTGTTGCCCCTAACATAGGGTCACATGTCTCTGTCCACCAGGGCCAGCCCAGGGCCTGGACACAGGTGTTAGCACAGTGAAGGCTCGCTGAAAGCACAGATGACACCCAGCTGTCCTGCCACTGGTGCCCTTTGGGAGAATGGATACATGCCTTTCTCCTAGGACATGTCTGGATTACCTGCAAGGCCATCAAGATGTTGGCCAGGGCCTGGCCATAGGTGTCATGGCAGTGGACAGCCAGGGCAGCCACTGGGACCTCGTGCATGACAGCTGACAGCATCTCCTTCATGGCTCCAGGGGTGCCCACGCCAATGGTGTCCCCCAGGGAAATCTCGTAGCAGCCCTTTGAGTATAACTTCTTAGCAACCTAGGAAAACAAGCAGGTACCTGAAGGACACCAGAGTCCCCAAGCCAAGGGTGCAAGAGCTCAGAAGCAGAGGAGCCCTTAGCCTAGGCAGAACACCTCCATGTCTGAGCACTAAATTCCTGCTGGGTCAGAGGCTCCTTACAGTTTTATGAGTGGGAATGGTAATGCTCCGGCTCCTCAGGGGGCATAAGGGAGCTGCCACTGGGGCAGGCCCTGGAGCTCGCTGTGCTTCCTCCCACCCCAGGCCTTCACTTACCACACTGTCAGACCCAGGCAGTGGAATCAGTAAAGCTGAACCCATTCCTGTTGCTTGGTCCTTGGTAAGATCTGTGAAGTCATGGGTCTGAGGTGCTAGTTGTATGTTTTATTTTTTTAATACATATTTTTAAGATTTATTGTTTTGAGGGGGCGAGCAGGGAGGGCCCAGAGCAGTCTCCATAGTTGTACATCATTAGCTGTGACATGGTTTCACTCTACACAGGTGGATGTGGGACCACACAGGGCAGGAGCTAAACCAGGAGCTTCCTGCATGGGAGTAAGAACCGTCACTGTCATCCCGGCAGTTACCAGCTTGAGCCGCAGTTCAGCATATGGGTTTGCACAGGCCAGGGCCAGGAACTGAACCCCAGACCTTGCGATTGCAAGGCAAGCACTCAACCACTGAGCTATCCTGGCATCCCTAGGTATGTGTTTTAAATAGAAGTACATAACTTTAAATTTTTAGAATTCCATTTGCAAATCCTTAAAATCTCTATAAAACCAGAGCAGTACATGCCCCGCCTGAGGAGGTGCTGCTGAGATGGAGGAAGGAGGCAGCAGGGCCAGCGACCTGTATGACACTCAGCAATGGTCTGCAGGTAAAGGAAACGGTGAGAGCAGTGAGGGGAGCCGTGGCAGCCTGTGGGGCCAGAGGGCAGTGGGAGGAGCAGCTCTGGAGTGACATGCTGGATTAGAGTCCCAGTTCTGTTCACTAGCTGTGGGACCTCAGCAAAAGACTTAACTTCCCTAAGCTTCAGTTTCTGCTTCTGAAAAACAGTGCTGAGCCTTTAAAGGGCTACGGTGAGGCCTGGTGGCAATGGGGCACTGAGACCTGGAGCCCAGCCACTGCTCCCACTCAGCAGTGTGACTGTCAGTTTTAGATGCTACATGGTGTTGAGGAAAGGACAAGCAGGCTTTGGAGGTGAACAAGTGGAGGTTGAGACCTGGTTGCACCATCTGCAACCTATGTGGCAAGTTAGTTAGTCTCAGTTTCCTCAACTGTAAAGTGGAACAATAACAACAATACCGATGTTGCAGGATGGTTTTGAGGACTAAATGACGTAAGTTCCTGCATTGTTCAAACTCAGTTCCTACATGTGTTCTTCTGGTTGCTGCTCAGAAGACATCAAGTGGCCTATCTGACCACTACCAAGAACTGCAAGAACCCTTGGGTGAGGAGCCTCTCTGCAGAGGACTGTCACCTCAGTGATCACCTGTCCATTGAATGAAATCAGTGACCTATCAGGAAAGAGTAGAAAGAGGAACCTATACACTCAGGGGCAGGCAAGGTAGCCAACCCTTCCGAACCCCCCACCCTGATACATGCACACACACACACCTCAGTGACTTTGGCCGGGGAGATCTTCCCTTCATAGGGGCATCCGAGCACACAGGAAACGTACCTGTGGGAAGACAGAAGAGGAATGGTAATGCCCCTGAGCTCTTTGGCCAGCAGGGCGGAGGCAGGGTGGCTGACACACATTCCTAGTTAGCCTGTAATCAAATCCTGAAGCTGGGAAGGAAGGCCAAGCGCCTGGGTGAAAGGCTGATTCAGTGTGGGGCCAGAAGGAAGGTAGTGCCGTTCAGTGCTGGGAGGGGGCAGTGGAGAGCCACGGCAGGGAAGGCAAGGGACTAAACAGGCTTGTAGTTCAGGAAGCAGGGGTTGCACAGGTCTCAGGAGGCAGCCATAGGCCAGCCAGGGGAGAAAGGGCTGAAGAGGGCAAGATGAGCAGGCACCTGAGCCATACAGAGCAGACCCCATACAGTGGGGTAAAGCAGAATGTGGGCCAGGGTATTGGGGCTCATATGCGCAGGAGGGATCAGGGACCCCAGAAACTTAAGGCAGAAACGAGTGGGGCTGGCCAAAGGACAAGGATCAGCTGCTCCAGTGAGCTTCCAGGCAATTCATTCACCCATTTATTAAGGTGACCACATTTTAACATTGGTAAAGCGGGACACCATTGACCGGGGGGGAGGGGGTTCTTGATTAAAAATTTGGTCTATCTCCCTCTGTTCCCTAGCTTGTCGTGCATTCTTTCCAAAAATCAGGACTTTTTTAAAACGACACGGGACAAACTGTTAAAAATTGGGACTGTCCCGCCAAAAGCGGGACGTCTGGTCACCTTACCATTTATCCAACTGATACTGAGTTGCCCAACATGAGCCAGGCACTAGGGTAGCATAGTAAGTAAGACCAACAAGGAACCTACCCTCACAGAGCTTATTACAAGTTAGGGACATAGCCGATAAAAGGGCACTCAAATATGCGAATGAAATAATCTCAGAGAGCGATGTGCTATGAAGGAAAGAACAGGGAATGTGACAGGAACTAGAGGAGGCCAGCAGTAGCTGGTGTGGCTCAGGAAGGCCTCTGTGAGGACATGACGCTGGAGCTGAGGGAAGGTCAGAGCATGTCAGACAGAAGGGCTAGTGTAGAGACCCTGAGAAGGAAGAGGAGGCATGTTTTAAGACACAACAGGGGAAGCTGGGATGGCTCAGTGGGTTGGGCGCTTGCTTTGCAGCCCCAGGGATCAGGTTCCAGCCCTGGCCCGTGTGGACCCATGTGCTGGGCTGGGGAGTGCCCCCAGTTCAGTTCTCACTGAGGTGAGACCCCAGCCTGGTTCCTGCCCTGTGCAGCCCCGCGCCCACCTGTGGAATGAAACTATGTGAAAAAACCAATGATGTGCAACTATGGAGACTGTTCTGGGCCCTCCCTCTTCTCTCTTTCTCTGTCTCTCTCTCTCTGAAAAACAATAAAAATAAAAATAAATATTTAAAAAGACACAACAGAGGGCGGAACAGCTGAGGCGTGGGGAGTAAGGGGCAAAGAAGGACGAGATGAGGTGGGAGAGGTGGGCACAGGCCTGTTCACAGGGCCTTGCGAGCTATGGTAAGGAGTTTGGATTTTGATGTACTGTAGGTGGCTTCTGTTCTAGCCCACCCTGCTGGAGCTGGGGCTCCACTAAAACCTTTAGAGTTGAGGCATAACAAATGTGTGGTTAAATAAGTTCAGATGCAAAGATCTCAGTGTATTTTTCCATTTTAATTCTCCCCCTTATTTTCCAATCATTGCTAAGCAAGAAAAAGGCATGAGGGATACTGAGGAAAGAGCACAGGCTTGGGAGTCCAGCAAACCTGACAAGCCCCTGCCTTCCCACCATTAGTTTCTGAGCACCTACTGCGTGCTGGTCCCTGAGCTAGGAGAGGGGTACGCCAAGGACTGAGAGATGTAGGCTGCGTTCATGGAGTGCATGGTCTAGTGGGGGTGGGAGGCAGGGGAAAATCTAACAGGCAGCTGAGTGCTAGGTTAGAGGATGCCCAGGGACTATGAGCCCAGAGGAAGGGCATGAACTCCAGCTGAGGGATCAAGGAAGTTGCTTGGAGAACTTGACATCCACAGGGGACCTGAAGGATGAGCAGGAGTTAGCCCTGACAAGTAGGATGTAGGAGGAAGAGCGTTTTGAATCTATGGAAAGCACATGCAAAGGCCCAGAGGAGAGAGACTAGGAACATGTGACAAACTGTTGGGCTGGGACAGAGTGTGGGAGGAAGCAGGGCTGGAAGGGAGCAGTGAACAGCAAAACTGCACAGAGAGCAGGGGCTGAATCATGCAAGGTCTTGTGAATCATATGGGAAAGTCTGGAACTGGGGAATCACTGTAAGGTTTTTAACCAGGGAGTGATATGATCAGATGTGCACTTTTGAAAGAGCACTCTGGCTGCAACCTGGACAGCTACGTAACCTTATAGCAGACTCTTCATCCTTCCTGAGCCTGTGTTGTCACCTGTAAGTAAGGCTAGCCCCGTCCTTGCTGGGCGAGTGTGAACACACCCTTAGATAACACATGGACACTGCCCGGCACTGCTGCATGTGATCTTCGAGATTTAGAGGCCTAAGGGGTTCTTCAGGAACGTGTGGAGAGCTGGTGGTAGAACTGGGAGTAAACTGACCTCCACAAACCCTGTTCAGTGTGTGATCCTGCTAGTTCCTCTGGTGAACCAACCCTAAAATCAGCTCTGGAGAAGGGACTTGCTCAGGTTATTCTGATCACATTTACTTGGGAAAAGATGTCTCGGTGTGGAGCGCGGGCAGCCTGCGCCCCACATAAGGAGTCTGTGGGGGAGGGTCACTTCAGTCAGAGCCTGGTACTGGTCCAGAATGGTACGGAGGAAAAGACAGGAGCACCCTGTGGTCTGACTCACCCCCGCACACGGATACTGCTGGCCTGTGCTGCCTGCATGATTTGGTCAAACCGCTGCAAACTTTCATCCACAGAGCAGTTGATGTTCTTTTTGGTAAAAAGCTCGGAGGCAGCTCCAAAGATGGCCACTTCCTTGGCTCCAGCAGCAACCTGCCAATAGCCAGGGGAGTTCCTTTCAGCATTTTTCCCTTCCAGGAACACCGGAGTGACAAAAACCCTGGTCTTGTAGTGAATTTTACGATATATGAATGCCAAAAAGAGATGTTGAAGGCCTAACCCCTAGTACCTCAAAATGTGATCTTATTTGGACATAAGGTCATTGTAGACATAATTAGTTAAGATGAGGCCACATGGGTTCCTACTCTAATATGACTGGTGTCCTCAAGACAGCGGCTGTGTGAAGACAGAGACGCAGAGGGGAAGGCCAGTGAAGGTGGAGGCAGAGACTGGAGTGACGCACCTATAGGCCAAGGAACATGAGCCACTGGATGTGAGTGACTGCTGGGCATTTCCAGAAACTAGGAGAGATGGGACAGATTCAGCCTCACAGCCCTCAGAAGGAACCAACCCAACTGACACCTGGATTTCAGACTTCCAGCCTCCAGAACTGTGAGAGATTACATGTATTTCTGTTGTTTTAAGTCACCTAATTTTTGGTATTTTGTTATGGCAGTCCTAGGAAATTAATACAGTGAATTATATCTCAATTAAAAAAGAAAACTTGGCCTTCCCCCAAAGACCAACACTGCCACTGCCATTACCACCCTGGAAGTCAGTCACTCTTGAAAGAAGCTTTTTGCCTAAATTTAGGATCAATATCTCCAATGGCGTTCTCAACCAAAATTATAAGGAAGTTGGCAGACACGAGCAACTGCTGTTGAAGCTCTTGTGGAGAACTTGCTCACCTTTCTCTAAAGAGGAAATGGGTAAGAGCGACAAAAGCTACCATTTGTGATGCATCTATCTTCTGTCGGGCTCTTGCTAAGCAATTTCTGTGCATTCTGTCTTCTGAAATCCTCACAATGTTAGCCCTATTTTACAGGCAGAACCTGAGGGTTGTCAAGATCAGAGAGCAGGAAGTGGCAGGGCCCAGACTGCCCCCAGGTTTGTCTGACAGGCCTCATTACCCAGGAGACAGCCTTTCAGATAGACAACCCAGGACAGGAACTGAGGCCCAGGGACAAGAGAAGGGCCAGTGCCATCAACCTTCCATATCAGGGGTTCCCACCAACAAGCTAGTCTCTTACCGCCGCTTGGAAGCCTTTCAAATTTGGGGTTAGGACTGGGTAGTTGATGCCAGGAAACTTCTGGATGCCCTTCAAGACTTCAGTGTGGTCAGACATCTAGGAACCAAAGGAGACATTGCTGAGGCATCACCAAGGGCGGGCCAAGAGCTCAAGTAGAGAAAACCTTTTATCACAAGACCTTTGTTCTCTAAAACCCTGCAGAATGAGTCCTTCCAGAGCTGAGTCTCCCCAATGCTTTTACTATTTTGACTGCTGATGGGCCAGAAGGCCCCTTGGTGTGGGTGCTAGCCCCAGTTTCTCCATATGGATAACACTGGCAGATTCACATAAACAGTAACAGCAGCAACAATACTACCAGCCATTGACTGAGGACACACTCCGAGCCAGGCACTAAGCTCAGCTCACGAGAGGGAGAGAGATGGGGGAGAGGGCCCAGAGCAATCTCCATAGTTGTACATCATTAGTTTTTTCTACATAGTTTCATTGCACAGGTGGGCACAGGGCTGCACAGGGCAAGAAGCAGCCAGGGGCCTCTTGCATGGGTCCACACAGGCTAGGGCCATAATTTGATCCTTGAATCTCAGGGCTGCAAGACGAGTGCTCAACCTGCTGAGCCACCCTGGCTTCGCCCTCTGTGTGTTAGAGCTGGATCTTTCTTCCCCACTTGACTTGTCTCTGTGAAGCAGGCGTCATCTGTCTTTCCCTTTTACAAATGCAGAAACCACAGGCCAGGCCTAGAGATTCTAGATTTCTAGAGCCAGAAAAGGTCTCTTCAGCCTGGAGAGGAGGCAGCCTTAGCAAAGTCACGAAGCAAGTTGGGGGCAGTGCCAAAACTGAACCCAAGCCTCCCACCTCCCAGGTGACTTTTTTTGCTGCACCATACTGCTATGAATCACCTGAGACTGCTCAAAGCCACAGACCCAGGAGCTATGTTCCTGACTTCTACTTACTTCCAGGGCAAATGCAAGCCTTTCCATCCCACTCTTCTGACAAATGCCTCACACAGAGGGCTGGGGCTCACCTGAGGAACCCACTTGGGAGACACAAAGCTGGTGGCTTCTATAACAGGGAGTCCTGTTTCAGAAAGCATGTCAATCAGCCTGATTTTCACTGGAGTAGGTACGATATTCTGCAGTGGGGAGACAAACACCAGAAAACACAGGTCAACTAAATTGGGAGAAAAATAGCTTCAGAAAGCAGTTCCTATTATTGCTAGTTCAAAGCCTTTGCTATAGCAAACACTTTACTGCTGCAACTTCTAAACATTGCTATGAATTCTCATGTAATTCTTGCCAACAGATGGGGGTGGGGGTGGGCACAAGCCATCTTCAAGTTCTACAGAGAGCATTTTGCAGTGGAGTCAGCTTCTCACCTAAAAAAGGAGTTAACATCTACATGGAAACAATATTTTTCTGCCATGCAAGCTTTTCTTAACTAAATATTTGTTTATTTATGACCCCATAATAAATCAAGAGCAATGTACCATGACCCTCTGGGTCTTATGAGATGGGACACCCAAAGTATCACACACACACCCTTTTCCGTCTTGCAACTGGCATAAGATCTCATCTTCATATGTTCAACCTGTTTCTTTCTCTCCCTCCCCCACCATGTCTAGTTGTTAAGCAGATTCTACGGATTCCTCTTTCCAAATCTATGATCATTATTCCAAGTATACTGTGGCATGGTCTCACTCCATCACTTCATCCCACAGGAATCGTCCTAAAACACAGTTTCCAATTGTTTCACCCTATTGCTCAAAAGCCTTCCATGGCTTCCTAGTACCTATAGGATCAGGTAAAAAGTCCTAAGAGGTTCAGGCCCTTCCATACCCTCCCCCATGAGTTGTCTCACACTGCTTTTATGAAAGCCATCCCACAGGTAATTTCTAAGAGCACTTCACAGACCAGGGTTTGTGCTAGGTGCTAGAGATATAGCAAGAAGCAGAACAGACTTGATTCTGCCCTCATGGACCTTACAGTGTATTGTTTCCATTAAGTGCTCACTATTAAAATCAGGCTAGTCATGCTTTTTTAAAAACACTTTTATTAATTAAAAAATAATGCCTGATTATTTCTGAAATACATGCCATAAAATCACCCTTAAAACCTCCCAGATATAACTTTCTAGATCTGTGCAGTCTAATATGTCAGACACTAGCCATATGTGGTTATATGAAGTTCACTGAAATGACATAATAAACATTTCTCAGCCATGCTAGTCACATTTCAAGTGCTTAGTAGCCAGCCACATGTGTCTAGTGGCTACCACATGGGACAGCTCAAGTCTAGAGCATTTCCATCTTCACAGAAAGTTCTGTTGGACAGCAGTATTCCAATTTTCTACCATTACCAACAGGGTTATAAGGAACATCCCCAAAGCTAAATCTTTGCATGAGGCCTTCATGATGTCCTTCGGACAAACCCCCTTACCTGGAACTGCTGGATCTAAAGGCATGCCCTCACTTTCACTCTCCACTGTGCAGCACTCACCCACCCCACCCCACTGGGCCTTGAGATGGATCTGGGGGTACCACACATGTTCTGTTCACCATCTTACATTGTTTGGCTGTCACAGATGCCTCCCTGGTTTCCCTGATGCCACCCTAAGTTGGGCAGAGTGATCATGTCTTACATAGCTCTGTCCATTCTTGCTGCATCTACCACATGGAACTCTCAATGTTCAAAAAACTTTATTGGCTTATTTCCAACTTTACCTTTTCATTTTGTAGTCCGTCTCGTGGACCAACTTCCACAATTTTCACCTGCTTTGGAAAAGTACCCATAGATGAGGTGCTGACCTTTGGTTTAAAAGAGGAAACAAAAAATTAACAAGAAGAGATGGTCACAATTCCCCAAGGGGACAAAACTGAAAGAATAGATCCATTTTTAGTAATATTGAGACAAGAAAACAATATTTCTCACCATTTAATTCACATTTGGTCTGTTTTAGAATTAAAAGCAGAAAGAATATTTTACTTAGAAACAGAAACAAACAAGAGATTCATGCTCCCAGTACAGGTCCATTTGCAACGCCCCTGAAGTCCAGACTCATTTTCAGTTGCCTGACAGTTGAGCATTTAGGTTGTTAACTCATACAAACCTATTTGTACCTCTCAAACTTAGAAGTCACAAAACAGGACTGTTTAATTTCTCCTAAAGCCCAGTCTGCCCTTTATTCTTTCTCAGTTAAAAGCATCATATACAACCTGTTGCTTAGCCAGAAACTTAACTCATCCCCTTCCCCTACCCCCCACGGCCTATGAAGTTATCATTTGACTCCTGTAGATCTCAGTGAACTCACTACTTGTTGCTACTGTCCTACATTCCCTCCCACGCAATCACTACACTCCAGTCCCACTGGCCCTTCTCCCACAGGACCTCAAGGCTTCCTGCTCTCTCTGCGCAGTGTTCTTCACCTGCCTCTTCCCACTTCTGGATCTCTCTCATCTTTCAGTCATAGAGAGGCCTCTTCTGACCACACTTTATAAATAAAGCTGCCAGTCCCCTCACCCTCATTGTATCCTGCTTCAGGACTATAATTACTTCCTTCAGAATACTGCAATAATGCCTACTCAGTGTTTCCTTCAGTAGAATGTAAACTCTATGAGGGACTTTCTCTCAATTTCCACTTCATCTCTCGTGTTTGGCACTGTGCTTGGCATAAAACAGAACTCATTAAAGTTACTGAAACAGCAAGTAAATGCATGCAGGGCACAACTAGAGGACAATTACTGGGTATGGGGAGGGGTAGGTAGGCTTGGACTTTGTGGGGTTTAGGGCATGAAGGGGGGCTCTGTTCTATTAGAATCACAAGCTGGGAGATGACAAGGAGAGTGGGCCTGAGGGAAGATGACATCTTCAGCAGCTGAAGACATTTTTTTAAAAGGCCTTGAATCTCCTCTATATAAATTCTGCCCCAAATCTTCCCCTCCTCACCACCAAGTAATATGAGGCTTTGTTACCCTCTATTCTTCATCTTCTTTTAAAAGATTTTATTGTTTTGAGAGGTGAGAGAAAGAGAGACAGATGGAAGGAAGGGGGAGGGCCCAGAGCAGTCTCCATAGTTGTACATCATTGTAGCAGTTTCATTCCACACAGGTGGATATGGGGCTGCATGGCGCAGGAACCAAACTGGGGGCCTCCTGCATGGGAAGCAAGAGGGCTTGGTGGTTATGAGTTTGCTACAGTTCAGTATGTGGGTTTGCATGGGCCAGGGTTGGGATTCAATGCCTGGACCGTGTGATTGCAAGGCAAGTACTCAACCCGTTGAGTTATCCTGACATCCCCTCTTCTATTCTTAATACTACACCACTTCAAATTAACTTCATTTTACCAGATTTAAGCTGGATAAACAGACTGCAGTTTGGTGAGGGGAGAGGTATACTGTATAATCTACTAAAAATCTCTTGCAACTCTTAAAAGAAATAAATATTCCCCGCTAAGAATCAGCTGGAACTTGAACAATTCACCTGAAGTGGCGTTGGTTTTATCCAGCAAAACTTCCCAGAGACTAAGGTGATAAGCCATTGAATTGCATGAAACGAATAGGCTAAGTTGGAAGATCCCTGCAAGCTGACTCTCCCTTCCAGCAGGGATGCTTGCTCATTCAGCCTTTGCTGGTACATGACCCTAAAATGACCCACTGGAATGTAAGTTTCATTGAGGCAGTGATTTTGTTTTATTCATTGCTATATTTCCAAGGCTCTGGGACATAATAGGGGCTTAGTAAATAACTGTCGAATGTTGTTGAAACAAAGAACAGAATAAACTCAATTTCACTTCCTTCCCCATAACTCTTCATATAATAACAAAACAATTCACATGTATTAAGCATTTAGTATTTGCCAGATAAAAACAAGAGCCTTCTACTTATTAATCCCTAACACTTTCTCTCTCAACAACCTTAATAGGTAGGAACTATTACAATCCCCATTTTACTGTGAGAAATCTGAAATCCAGAGATTAAGTAACTGTTCCAAGGTCACATACCTAGGCACTGAGCCAATGTCTGAGCCTGGCATGTGGATGGATTTAGAGCAAGTACTCTTACCCCCGAGGCCACACTGCCTCTTTGCCACCTTTCAGTCCATCCAATCTTGTCTTCTGTTGGCTACAGACCCAGTTTCTTCCCTTTGTAAAGTTCTGCTCCCCCTCTAACCACGTAAGTCCTGGGCCACAGGCTCCGAAACTGTAGTGTACCTATGTCAATCGACAGGTAATACCGACTAAAGCCCAGTGCTAACTTCAGGCATCAGTACCTCATCTAGTCCCTACGTGACAGGGACTATCATAATCCCAACTTCACAGAGGAAGAAACAGTTGCAGAAGGATTACCCAGAATCACAAGCCAGGAAGTGAGGAAGTTTGGACTTGAACTGTCTGGTTCTGATATGGAGTCTACACTAGTAACCCCATGGAGGGCCTCTCACCACCATCTCCTTATACCAGGAGTTTTTTCCAAGGCATACTGATATCTACCATCTCATTTAGTTGTGTTAACTATTCATGTTGGAGTTACTATCTTTAATTTACACATGAGCAATTGGTGGAGGTGGCAAATATAAAAGTGGTTTTCTGAGAGGGGTCCACGGCCAAGACAGTGTAATTTTTTTTCCACTACACAGCTATAACTCCTAAACACTCTCAGGCAAAAATACAGATAGATCACTTACTAAGACCTAGAACAATGTCATGTGATTTACCTACATTTTCTCTAATCTCTCCAAAACAACCCTGAGGTAATGTTTATCCAAATTACAGATGATAAAATTGAGGTTTATAGTGTACACATGGCACACCCTAGAAAGTGGCAGAAGCCCTGCACACCCCAGCGTGAGCTTTAACCAACAAGATGCGTTCAACCCTTTATACCAGGGGGTCTCCGACACTCTCCCTCCACTCCAGCATGGGAGGCACGGGAAACGTCAGATTCAAACAGGCCCAAAGTACAACTGCAAGGCAATTACAGCCTGGCTCCACACGACCCAAACCCTGCTGGGCACTCCGAGAGAGCTCACCAAGTGCCGCCAAACGCAACGAGAGCAGGAAGCGAAGTCGAAGGGGGAGGAATGTCTATACTTTTTCCACTCGGAATCGGAAGGGTATTCGTAATGTTCGGTAACTAGGGGCTTGGAGAGGTCTGAAGCTCCATTAAAGGGAGAAAGGTGCCCGAGTCACAGGGGAGAGCACTGAACTGGGAATTAGGACACCTGGGATGACCTACCAGGTTTTCATGAGCTTGGCCAGTGGTTCCCCTCTCTGGGACTCAGTTTCCCCTATGCCCCTCAAGGGATTTGGGAAGGAGAGAGAGGATCTAAGACAGCTGTCCGGCCAGCACTCAGAGCATAGCCGCCACGAGACAAACCCCCGACCGTCACGGTGCCTGCAGGACACCCCTGGGCGGGCCGAGGCACTTACAGCCCGGAGGGACGCCAGGCTCGCCAGTCTCGGCCGCAGTGTCTTCCTCACTGTCGCCATCTTGGCCCAGGTGGGCATGGCCTCGCCTTTGGGGCGGGGCTCTGGAGCAACGTGGTGACGCTTTACGCTGGCTCCGCCCTACCCCCGTCCCCCCCCTTTACACAGCGTGCGCGCGCGCGTTTCTGAGCGTCATTTAAATGCCAGGCAAAGTGGTGCTAGAGCTAGGGCTATAAAGAGGAACAAAAATTAATCAAAGTTTCTGTTTTCATTAGTTTCTGGGAGGTGTGGGAAGACATACTAATAATGTGCACGAAAGAACGGCCAACCTATAGAAAAGTTGTGGGCCAAATTTTGAGGACATGCTGGGAAGCAAAATCTCAAGAGATTGAGAATGGCAGTTTTGCAGTTTATTTTATACATGAGATCAGAGGAGAAGGTGTAAGGAGGGTTACATGAAATCCTGGTGGATTAAGGAGGCTAGAGAAAACAGCAGGGGAAATCTCTAGGATTGGGTCAAAAGTCAAATGGAGAAACATACTTCTTTTATATTGGTGGGTAAAGATAGTTAATAATTACCATTTGTTGCACATAGAGATTGTATGCCGGCAATAAGAAAACAAAGAGGGGTTCTGTGGTCTCTGTGCTCTGGTGCCAGTAGCTGTGCCCTGAGGAGTCTGGAAGAGAAAGTCAACTCTGACATTTCAAAGGTTATGTTATCCTAGCTGCACAGACAATAGAGAGGCTCACTTAAGGTGAAGACAGACCTTTGTCAAGGAAGCTACAGCCCTAAAGTGTGACTAACCACCACGAACCACTCTAGTTAGGAATTTTATGTTCAGACCATTCTGTGTGGTTGCTTTTGGTCACCCAAGTTTGTAAGACTTACCATGCAGGCCCCTACCCCCACCCCTAGCCTGTTAGGTTTAGTATGCGGCCCGGTTTTTGTTCACAACAATCATACAAATAGTTGTATAATTACTGCCTTTCATAATATTATAAGATGCATTACTCTTTGCCACACATTGTTCTGAGTTCTCTGCGCGTATTAACTCATTCTATCATGATCTTCAGGATTCAAATGCAGGCAGTTGACTCCACAAAGAGCAGCGTCCTTTGATTTCATACCTTGAAGAATGAATAAGATCAATCCAGGTAAAGAGGACACAGAAAGGTTTTCTAGAAAGAGCAGAGCATATGCAAAAGCTCTGAGGCAAAGAAATGGAAAGCTTAGGGCAGTATTAAAAAAAACTCCATTAATTGGTCATTATATCAATTTAGTGGGTACCAACTTTTAAAAAAAAAGAAACAGAATAGAAATCATCAAAGTGTGTTGTATACTTATTAAGTACTTCTTTGCAAAACTTTTGTTATTATACATGGCAACCAGGTTGTCAATGTAAGTAAATTTCTACTGTAGGCAGCAATTAGAAATATTTGAAAAACATTGTTTTAGAAAGATGAAAAGGCCAGAATTATTGGAGAGCAGGGAGGGAGTGGGAAGGGAACCTCTTACTAACAGGACATTGGCAGTGACCATACCACAAAGGCTTTGGAGAATATATTAACATCAGCTATCCTAATAGCAATACATCTGAAGGGTTTTAAGCAGGAGATATGATTAAATTTTGTAAATAGTCATTGTGGCTACTGGGTGGGTAGACAGATGCACAACTGGGGAGTGTACTGAATGAATGGCATTCTCAGGGGACGCTGAGAAGACAGTGTCTCTACCTTCAAGGGGCTCAGATTTTTTTTATTGTTTTTGACAAAGAGAGAGAGAGAGAGAGAGAGAAGTGGGAGGGCCCAGAGCAGTTTCCATAGTTGCACATCATCAGTTTTTGATATAGTTTCACTCCACAGGTGGGTGCAGGTCTGCACAGCGTGAGAACTGGGCTGGGGGCCTCCCTCATGGGAGACACGTCCCTTTGACCTGGGGGCCTCCTACATGGGAAGCATGCCCCAGCGAGAACCAAACTGGGGGCAAACCCAAGGTCAGCATATGGGTCCACACAGGCAGGGGCTGGGATTCAATCCTTGGACCCCAGAGCTGCAAAGCAAGCACTCAACTCGCTGAGCCATCCCGGCTTCCCCCAGTTGGTGGGATTTCAAACGCATTGTGTATTTTGAGCTGCTTCCCAGGAACCAAATGATTAATTCAGATGTGTACTGTTATGATTGAATAAATTAAATGATGCCCTCAAACAGAAGTGTCCAGCATTGGTGAACCACAAAGGTGTTGTCTTCCTCCATGATAAACCAGACCACGTACAAATTTGGTCATTAGTCAAAAGTTGTTGGAACTTGGGGAAGCTGGGATGGCTCAGTGGGTTGAGCACTCGCTTTGCAGCCCTGGGGACCGAGGATCGAATCCCTGCCCCAACCCATGTGGACCCATATGCTGAACTGGCGTGTGCCCCCAGTTCAGTTCTTGCTGGGACCTATGCGGGAGACTCCTGGCCCAGTTCCTGCCCTGCGCAGCCCCATGCCCACCTGTGGAGTGAAACTATATGGAAAACTAATGCTGTCAATTATGAAGACTGCTCTGGGCCCTCCCCCTTCTCTCTGTCAAAAGACAATAAAAATAAATATTAAAAAAAAAAAGTTGTTGGAACTTGGATGGGATTTGTTACCACACCCACCATATTTGCCAGACATTGCACCATCAGACTACCATTTGTTTTGTTCTTTGCAAAATGCCTTGAATGGTAAAATACTTACCACTGATGAAGATATCAAATTGTTCTTAGAACAGCTTTTGCCAAAAAAAGACAGAAATGTTTTGAGTGTAGAATCATAAAGTTGCCTGAAAGATGGCAAAGATAATTGAAGAAAATAGTACATTGTTGAATAAAATTGTTTTCTATAAAAAAAAAGACCTTTCATTTACACACACACACACACACACACACACACACACACACACACACACACACACACAATGCAATGGCTTTTTGGCCAACCCAATATTAAATAAAAAAAGAAATAGAAAACTTGATTAGATCTATCACAGTGAAAGAGGCTGAACTGGTTAGTCAACTCAAAAGAATGGTAGTAGAAGTAAGGAGCAGAAAAACCAAAGAAATTACATTTTTTGTTCTGCATTAAGGACACGTGGCAGGCCCTTTATGAAAACAGAAACATAAAGCTATCAGCAGTCCTACAGAAACTGGGAGAAAGCTACAACATGCTTCTTGGTAGAAATTGACATAGAAATTTATTTATTTTATTTATTATTAAATTTGTTGGAGTGTTTTTTGTTTTAAAAAGCAGGGCAGAATCACATCCATTTTCCTCACAGTACCACTAGAGACAGACTGAATTTCAGAGCCCTTAGTTTGCTTTGGAAACTTCTGAAGAGCTGCCTAACAAGCCTTTTCCTTCCCCTCTAGGTTCTCCTCTTCTTTGGGGGGTGTTGGTGACAACAGATGCTAAAAAAAAGGGTTGAGCTTGCCAAACCCTTTACACCTCCTCCCACAGGCAACAAAGACTTGGCTTATTCTTTATCCGAAGTCATTAAGCAAGCAGGTTATCAAACACAGAGAATGGAGGGAAGGTTCCATTGTAGACAGTTTCCATAATTAGGAATGGATGAACTTTCAGATGTCAGAGCTTAACTGTTCAGTCCCTTTTGCTGATCAGAGAGAGCTATGCTAGCAACAGATCTTAGATCTATGACCCACTGAGACATTAAGAGTAATGCACTTGTTCCTTTGATTAAAATGTGTTAGAAAAGCCATCTCTGGGTAGCAAAGAGTAGTTTATTACAATGGTGCTACTGTAAGAAGACATTCAGGGCAGCAAACAGCAGGCAGTGTCTCTTCCCTCTTGAACCCCTATGATCACTCCACTCCTGTCATCTTTATGGTCCAAGCAAACTGTATTGGGAGGACAGAGGGTGGTAACTGTGGCAGATAAATGAGGAGACCTTCACCTGGATTTGTGGACCACTTCAGATTTTTTTGGATCCCCAGCATCGTTATCTGCAGAAAGCAAAAGGGAATGGAAAAAACAATAAGTATGGAATGTGGCCTGAACATGGTGGGAAATAACCATACTGGGCCAGGGCAGGGAAGATAGGGGAATAAATACGGGAGGAGCCTGGGGAAGGAAGGAAGAAGTAGAGAAGATCTGCTAGTTCCTTTAGAAAATGTTACATCTCTGAAAGGACTGACTGAGGCGCCTTACCTGGGCAGTGGAAGCAGCTTTGGGGGATTTAAGTTTTAGAACTCCATTTTCTGGCCAGTGCAGGAATATGGCATAAACAACTGATCCTTTTGAGGTATACCTGGGAAAAAAAGAAACAGCATTGTCAAATATACCAGGCTTGTTACCCTGACACATAACCTTATACATTCCCCTTTCTATTATCTATCAATCCCAAGGCCTTGGGTTTGTCACTGCTACTGAGAAGTACTAATAACTTGATACCAATTAAGGTCTGTGGGAAGAAAGCAGGCTCTTTTGGGTGATATCTTCCATTTTTCCTCTTTTGAGTTATAAGTTTTCTTTTAAAAATTTAACTCTTATAGTAGTTATTTCACATTGAAGCCATTTGCTTTAATATATTATATTTTCAACTCCAAATCCATGTGAAAACATCAGAGGATATACAAGGGCAAGATGTGCAATGAAGACAAATGTTACTCTGAGATTTCACCATGCTTAGAGAAGAGAATGAAAATCACTAAACAGAAACTCATCCGAAACTGAGGGATGAATGTGTTTCCTCTGATCCAGGGAGCTACACTGGATGGTATAACAACAGCAGGTATCTTTTATTGAACACATAGTATGTGCCTGGCACTCTGCTGGGAACTTTACATACATGATCTCATTTAATCCTCACAACAACTCTAGGAAGTTAAGTATCATCACCCCATTTTGTGTTGAAAAAAAAAACTGAGGCCCAGCACCAAATAACGAGATCCACAATTCCAAGTATGAATCATGACTTCTCCCACTTACTAACTTTGTGATCCAAGGCAAGTTATATTACTGCCCTGGGCCCTCTTTATCACTTGTAACATGGGGATAATAACAGTATCTATCTGATGGGCTTGTTGAGGGGATTAAATGGGTAGAAAAGATTTAGAATGGAGCCTTGCTCACTGAAGGTGCTACACAAGTATTAATTAGCTATTACTATTTTTAGGAGGCAAGGTAACAATGTCAAGTAAAGTGACTGGTGCTTCACAGCTCCTTTCTGCCCCAAGCCTACTACCTCCCTTACTAGTCAAAGACATCCTGGTGGCCTAAGTAAGACATAAACTGGGGTACAAATTTAATAGCAAAAGAACAGCTTTGGAGTTTCCTCAAGACAACATCTATCTTGGCTTCTAACACTGTGGACTCAAGATGCTAGTTCAGGATGGGCCACTGTCCCGTTCCCGCACACAACAGAAGATGTGACTCACCATATAAATTCCTTCTTTTCCAATTGTACCCTCCATGGTTTAGAGGCATAGATTGCCTCCCCATTGATGCTCAGCCACGTCCCAATAGCAAGCAGCCTTTCTTGGAAGATGGGGACAATCAGTCCATCTTTGGTTGGCCCAATGTTGAGAAGATAGTTTCCTCCCAAACTTACTGTCTGAACAAGTTCCTGCAGAGAGCAGAACAATGAAATGCTAGCAGCACTTGCTTCAGCAGCACATATACTAAAACTGAAATGCTAGTGATGAATGTAAGCCTGGCATAATGCCTAGCACACATAGCTATTAAGAGACGAGAAAGACTCTAGGGCACACTCTCTTCTTGCTTTGTGAATATCCTTTACCCTTTTGAAAAGACTATATATTTTTGTCATTATAAAAGCAGGACAAGCTTACATGAGAAAATTGAAAAGTCCTGCTGCAAGATGAAGATATGAATTCACATGGCAGGGAGTGATCATGGGCACTTCCACGGTGCAGAAGGCAGTGGGAAGGGTCATGTGTCAGAAGCATAAATTATGAGCAGGAAAGCTGGGAACAAAGCTCATGGCCATGAAAGGGGTCACATGGAGCCATCCAGAGAAAATATGGGGATCAGAGGGAAGAGATTTTGAGGGGGTGATGTGGAAGAGATCTGAAGGATTTTGGGACACTCTGTAGGTGATGGACTATATAAATGTATAAGCGGCCCTTTTGGGAAAACATTCTGTGAAGATATACAGTAACCCCGCCCCCATCCAAGGTTTTGCTTTCCTGAGGTTAACCGCAGTCCAAATATATGAAATAAAAAATTCCAGAAATAAATAATTCAGTAAGTTTTAAATGGTTCATAGTTCTGAGTACCTCACTTTATCTCATCATGTAGGCAGTGTACCATCTCACATCAGAAAATGAGCATAGCACAATAAGGTATTTTGACAGAGACCACATTCACATAACTTTTATTAAAGTATATTGTTAACAGTTCTATTGTATTGTTGCTATTGTTAATCTCTTACTGTGCCTAATTTATAAATTAACCTTTATCATTGGTATGTATGTACTGGAAAAATATAGTATAAATAGGGTTCAGTTACTATCTGTGGTCAGGCTTCCACTGGGGGTCTTGGAACGTATCCCTGTAAGTAAGGGGAGGGGACTCATGTATATTCTTCAAGGTTTCTAGAGTGGGATATATGTGTGTTTACTATGACCACAAACATGGGCACTTAAAGTCCTCCCAGAAAAATTAAGGTTATATACTGAAAATTTTTAAAAGGAGACTTTATTAAAGTACCCCAAAGATACCACACCATTAGCTTTTTCTTTAAAGATTTATTTTATTGTTTTTGACAGAGACAGAGGGAGACAGAGAGAGAAACAGAGAGACAGAGAGAAGGGGGAGGGCCCAGAGCAGTCTCCATAGTTGTATATGTCATCAGTTAAATTTTTATGTTTCCTTTTGATCTTTTTCCTATGTAGTGAATTTTATATAGTTGTGATAATACATAACTTATTTTTTCACTGAGTCCATTAGGCATTAACTGACATTACAATGACAGACATTTTAATGGTAAAGGACAATCCCCAAATTTACGTAACTGCCCCTTTATGACTGTAAGAAATTGAAACAACCTATGTTTAGCTGAAAATAATACCGGGAAGAACATCTCTGCACATAAAACTTTCATCTGTAGTTATAATTATTCTCTCAGGACAGGTTTCTCTGCGTATGTCAATAACACTAAAAGGCTCTATCAACCTGAACTTCCATCCAGAGTGTTTCCACCACTAGGTCAGTTAGAAGGCTAGTCTGAGATCATAAACAAGTAACGCACAGGTGTCTTACCGAGATGATTGTATGTTCATTTCTAATGTCAGACATCTTCATGTTGCGACGGTAGCCCCAGGAGCGCTTGTCTATGGTGGTGCACATCTCCCATTTATGATCTGGCAAGCTCAAAGGCTGGAATTTATCTTCACAGTTGTAGAACCCTCCATGGTGACAGGAACAGTTCACACCCCACCGGTCATTTACGACGACCTCATCCTGATAAAGGAAAGCGCTCTGGGTCATCAGGGGTAAAACCCCTGATCTTCCTTATATGATGGAGTGTGATAAATTAACAGTCTATTTGGAGGCAAGGAACAGACTTAGTTTATAGCAGTGCTTCTCAACTGGGGGCCATTTTGCTCTGGAGAGGAATTTGGCAAAGCCTAGAGACACTTTTGGTTGTCACAAAGGAGGCGGTCCTACTGCCATCTAGTGGGCAGAGCCTGTGGATACTGTTAAACTTTTTACAGCATACAGAATAGTCCATCACAACGAAGAAATACAGACCCAATGTCAACAGTGCCAAGGCTGAGAAACTTTGGTCTACTGATATGCAGCCTTAGAGCTGGAAGAGCCTGTCTACAGATCATCTAGTAAACCACTTATTCTATTACAGGAGAAATGGAGAGAAGACTCGGGTAATATCCCCAGGTAGTTTTGGAAAACTGGGACTATGAATCAGGTATTTATTTGAACCCAGCCCGGGACACTTCCTACTACATGACCTAGGTAAAGAAAGTCAGAAATCAAATATTATTTTCCTTCCTTCAAGGTTTAGCTGAACTACGAGAAGTCATTACATGGGATAGCTAAATGTAAGTGTTTACTATTACTACTATGAGGCTCAGACTGGGTACTGAAGGTGAATAACACACAGTTCTTGCTTTCTGAGATCCAGCAGAAGCTAGCAGAGGAGACGGACACATGGACAATTAGGACATTATGTCAGAGTTAATTACCTAGGGATCAATGTAAATGGGGAATGCTGATTAGGAGTGTTTCTTACTTTATATTCTAGGAAAGACTATAAATTGTCAAGAGCCAGATTTAGTTTCCATTTGAACAATATTTACTATGTTCCTAATTGGGCTAAGTGCTATTCTCAGGGTTGGGGATATAGTGATGAACAGACCCAAACCCCTGCCTTCATAAAGCTGACAATTTAGTGAGAGAGAGACAGATATCTGAAATATGTTAGGCCAGATAAGTGCTAAGAGAAAGAGAAAGCAGGGAAAGACATGTAGGTGACAGGGGCATGCTTCAGTTTTGGATAGGGTGGTGGGGAAGGCTGCACTAAACAGACACCCTCTGAGGGAAGACCTGCAGAAGGCACAGGAGTGAGCCACATGGGAATTACAGACAGAGGGAATGGCAAGAAGGGACTGCTTCTCTTAAAAATACTTTTCAAAAGTGAATATAGCTCCAAAACAACGCTCTTTACAGGTGCATGAGAAAGCATTCAGAATAAGAGTGGGTAGACCAGGGTCTGTAGCATCCCTCCCAAGGGTCCACATCTGAGCCACCCCAGTGGGAAGACCTTCGGGGGAGAACCATGATGCTGTGTCACTAAAAGTCCCTACACCTTTGGCAAGACCCAGAGAGTTACTCCTAATTTGTCTCTATCACATAGGATCTCTTTCATTTTTCCTTTCTTCTCATTTTCTGAGTTTAGTTAATAATGACCCAATAAGAGGCTGATAAATCTACCAAGATAGTACAGCTTATTTCAAACTTCTTATATTTAGATTCTTCTAGATCCACAACAAATTGAGAATATGCAAAATTTTTAAAATTTTCTATACTGAAGATTAGGACTTCTGCTACTTTGTAAGCATACCAAAATACAAGCAGTAAGTGGGCAGCTATTATGCAGGGTAACAGTGTTAATTATGGGGAAGAAGGAAGGAGGACAAAGTTCCCTCAAGAATTTGAATATAAAGGAAATGAGATTTCCCATTACAAGTTAAACTACATACTCAACATAGAGTAGTTAAGGTCATAGATATTTGCATTTTACTCCTATTATTTCATTTTATATGTTCGGTTTAACAAGATTTAAACCTATGTTGTCAAAATCAAGAAGTAAAGGGAAAAAACAAAAGCTTATACTCCAAAGAAGGGGGAAAAAAAAGAATTAAAGGAAAAACCTTTAGTATCCATTAAGTCCCCCAGTCCCTACCACTTCCATGGTGATATTACTATTTGTTATTACTGCTGTTATCATTATGGTTATTACTCCAGATCTTGGCTCTTTATACTTTCTTTTATCACAACAGATAAATAAGAGGTAAGTCATATAACCACATACCTTGACTGGGCTATCATTGTACAGCCAAGAAAGAAAATCTGTAGAGTTCCAGTAAGTATCAGGACTTTCCCAGTCTCCGTCAGACCAAATCACATCAGGTTTGTATCTGAAAGACACACAATTAGAACAAAGTTTATCATCTCAATCCATTCACAGTAAAGTCTTACAAATAAATTTTTTCCCATTTTGAAAGTACCATAAAACCACCACAGTGCAGAAAATGTGAAAACTAGAGACAAAAACAACCACATACAGGGGATACTGGGATACCTTAACAGGTTGAGTGCTTGTCTTGCAACTGTGAGGTCCAGGAATTGAATCCCAACCCCAGCCTATGCAAACCCATATGCTGAACTGTGGTGGTGAAGATTCTCACTGCCTATGCAGGAGGCCCCCAGTTTGGTTCCTGCCCTGCAGGGCCCCACGTCCACCTGTGTGGAATTAAACTATGTCACAACTAATAATGTACAACTATGGAGACTGCACAGGGCCCCCTTCCCTCTTCTCTCTCTCTCTCTCACCTTCTCTCAAAAACAATAATATAGATCTTAAAAAAAAAAGAAACAACCTCATACACACACACACACACACACACACACACACAACCCTCTGCTAATATAACCACTGCTTAGTACACAGCATTTTTGTATATTTTCTCCTAATCTTTTTTAAATGTCTTTTTAAAAAACAGAGTTGTAATCAGTACTATACAATTTGGTTTCCTTCCAGCAACTAATTTCAACTAAAAGAGTGGTGCTCTAGAGATGCTGGGATAGCTCCAGCAGGTTGAGAGCTTGCCTTATAACCACGAGGTCCGGGGATTGAATCCCAGCCCCGGCCTGTGCAAACCCATATGCTAAACTGTGGCACAATTGGTAAACCAAACACATGGTGGTGAAAGTTCTTGCCTCCCATGTGGGAGGACCCCAGTTTAGTTCCTACCCCATGCGGCCCCACATACACCTTTGTGGAATAAAACTGTCACAACTAATGATGTACAATGATGGAGACTTATTCTATATCAGCCACAGTGACTTTTAGATACTTTTCACATATTACTCTGAGTCCTATACAGAAGGCATTATTATCCCCACTTTAGAGAGTGAGATCCAAGGAACAGAAGGGTAATCTGTTTAAGGCTTGTAAGTAGCAAGAACCAGGGTTCAAATGCAAACCTGCCCAATGCCAAATCACACACATGGTTAAACCCTGTTGCTCTCTCCAAGGTCCTGACAAAGAAAGTAGCACACAAGGAGGGAATTGACATTCTGACTTAGTACCATCCTAGGTTTTATTTGATTATTTCAATTTATAAAAGTAATAAACTTCCACATTATGGAAGTTTTGAAAAGTGGGAGGAAAAAATACTATGTTTTAACACAACCACCACTCTTACTATTTTGATATCCTCTAGATTTTTATCATATTCTCCCCGTTATCCGACCCCCTCCCCCCCAACATCACAGTATCCTGTAGGAATCTCTGATTTCATTGAAAAAAGTCATAAGGCCAAAAACATTTCTGTCTTTTACCTGTTAACAAGGTCGTACAGCTCTGGCATTGTTTTTGCAGTGACAAAATGCTGTGTTTTGAAGTAATTTTTCTTATCAAGTAGGTAGAGTGGATGGAACCATTCATAGAGTGAGTGATAGAGTCCATAGCGTATGTTCCTAAAACAGAAAAACAGCACAGCAACTGTCATTAAGCAAAAAAAGTCAGTACCCCAATAAATTTAACAATTTAAATACGAAAAAGAAAAATCAGTGGCAGCATTTTTATATCTCACTGAAAATCACCCATAAAAGCATGCTCGGGGGTGGGATCCAAAATTCTCTTTTAAAATGATCTCTTATCAGGGATAACAGGATAGCTCAGCAGGTTGAGTGCTTGCCTTGCAACCATGAGGTCCAGGGATTGAGTCCCAGCCCCAGCCTGTGAAAACCTACACGCTGAACTGCAGCGCAACTAGTAGCCACCAGGATGGCAGTGGAGGTTCTCACCTCCCATGAGGTGATTCCCAGTTTGATTCCCACCCAGTGAGGCCCCACATCCACCTGTGTAGAATGAAACTATGTCACAACTAATGATGTACAACCATGGAGACTGCTCTGGGTCTTCCCCCTTCTCTCTCTCACCCTCTTTCAAACAACAAAATAAATTAAAAAAAAAAAAAATTATCTCATATTCAATTAAGCAAAATAATTGGGTTTACTGTTTTTAATAGTATACATAACTACTTTTATACATAAATATCTTCACATCAAATGTAATTTAAACCATTTTTTAACCTTTAAGTCAATTATCTCAATGTAGTTTGTTTTTTTAAAAATGTTTTCTCTGTCAATCATAAAAATATGTATTGTAGAGATACTGAAAAATAGAGAAAAGTTTAAAATATTCAAAATCTTATCACTCAGAAATAATCATTAGTAACCTTTTCCGTGTAGTTGAAATTAATGAATATAGGTTTATTGTCTCATTTACCTAAGACTGGCTGACTCAGTTCTTAACATACCCCCAATGAAATGTGGTTAAAGTGACCTATTTTCCTACACAAAAAAGCTTGTTTTGAGCTAAGACCGGTTACTGTTACAGAAACACAATGATGCATGTGACACAGATAAGGCAGAAAGAACTGAACTTAACAGTTCATCCTGAGACTCAGGAACTAAATAGATACAAAGAAGATAAAAATCAAGAGTCCCAAAGTCTGAATCTAATCAATACATCAGAGTTTTACAGCAGGACAATTAGCTCTATTAGCTGAGCGCACCATTGAGAAGGAATATTGAACAGCTGACAGTAGTCAGCATATACTTGCTTAAAGAGCCAGATAGTATTTTAGGCTTTGCAGGCCTTGCGGTCTCTATCCCAGCTCTGAAATTGCAACTTGAAAGCAGCATTAGACAACACATAAATGAATGGGCATAGTTATGTCCCAATCAAACTTCATTTACACAAAGAGGCAGCTGGCCCACACCTTAAATAGGACATCAAGTTTAGCAAATCACAATAGAGCTGAGACTGGGCATGACACAAATACCACTTTTCCTTGTTACAGGCAAATATACCCGGAACTGTGGGTCCAAAACCAGAACACCTGGGTTCAAATCTCATTTCTGCCACTTCCTAGCTTTTTTTTTTTTAAAGATTTATTTTATTGTTTTGAGAGAAGGAGAGAGAGAGAGAGAGAGAGAGAGAGAGAGAGAGAGAGAGAGAAGGGAGTAGGGCCCAGAGCAGTCTCCATATTTGTATATTAGTTATGACATGGTTTCATTCCACACAGGTGGATGTGGGGCCACACAGCATGGGAACCTAACTGGGGCCTCCTGCATGGGGGGTGAGAACCTTCACTGCCATCCTGGCCGTTACCAGTTGTGCCACAGTTCAGCATATGGGTTTGCATGGGCTGGGGCTGGGATTCAACCCCCAGAACTAAGTGCTCAACCTGCTGAGCTTCCCAGCATCCCTACTTCCTAGTTATTTGATCTTGGGACATTATTTCTTAAGTGGCAAATTAATTAGAGTCAACAAAGTGGTTCCTTACCTCACATTTTGCTGCTTACCTGCCCTTTTTTGTTCCCTCTTGATCTACCAAGTCTCTGTCTTGCATCAGACACTGGAAAAGGACCTGCATTGTAAGGCTTACTAGAAAGAATCCTTTGCAGAGTGTAAATGCGGTATCGTGGTCTATGCTGGGTACCCTTCACCAAACCAGCCAGGGCCACGAATTCCTCTGATGGTGCCACCTCTAGTCACATGTAAACAGCCAAGCAGGGAAGCTGGGATGGCTTAGCGGGTTAAGTGCTTCCTTTGCAGCCCTGGGGACCGAGGATCGATTCCAGGCCCTGGCCTGTGCACACCCATATGCTGAACTGGGATGTGCTTCCCAGGCAGGAGGCCCCCAGTTCAGTTCTTCCCTGCTCCCTCCCATTTGGCCTCTGGCTCAAGGGGGTGTGCCTCCCATGACAGAGGCCCTGGCCCACTTCCCTGCCCTGTGCGGCTCCTGCCCACCTGTGTGAAATGAAACCATGTCAAAAACTGATGACGTACATCTTTGGATACTGCTATGGGCCCTCCCCCTTCTCTCTGTCTCTGTCTGCCAAAAAGAATAAAATAAATCTTAGAAAAAGAAAAGAAAAGAAAAGAAAACAGCCAAGCATCAAACACTGCTAATTCAAAGGCCAGAAGCCCTTCAGGCTGCTGGCTAATTACAAACTTAGACAACACACACGAGTAAAGAAGATGTGGTATATGGGATGACTGCTTGATGAAAAGCAGTGAAGGATTAACCACGTGTAGACACACACCTCTTCCGGATGGCTGTTCCCAACTCACCAACCAAATCACGATGGGGCCCCAGATCCTTAGAGTTCCAGTTCCAAGACACAGGACTTGGCCAGTTAGTGAAGCCTTCATGATGCTTTGCTGTCAGGACTACATACCTGTGGACATCAAAACCATATAAGCAAAGGAAGTGGACAGTGGTCCATAAGCATGAACTTACTTACCCAGTATGCCTAAGCCTTTTGAAATGGTTGGGAGAACTTGCTGTTTAAATGCAGAGTGAAGAAATAGTGACCACTGAAGCATAAGGTGTCTTAAGACCAAAAAACATAGCAGGCAACTCTATAAAATATAATAGAATTTATTATAGGGTAATTTACTTACAGGGATGCAGGGTCAGAGTGGACAGATGACCCTGGCAGTTGTATAACTTAGTCTCCGCTGCTCTACAGTTGTTACAGTAAACATTTTATAGTATAGCTGAACTACTAACGACAGAAAAGGCAAAGGGACAAAGACTGCAGTATGAGGCAGGAATCCTACCTCCTCGTGGCCTTAGGATAGATAAGAATCGACACCAACAGCTAGTTGGTATTTGTCACCATTGCTATACCATTCTGGCCATTTAGTGACAGAAATTGAGGATTACATTGTATAGGCTTACAGGATACCACTGGTCAGTAACTACAAGGCCTGTGTATACTGGCCAGGACCAGTTAGGTTAGTCAAAGTTAAAGCTTGACTAGAAAGACAGTGAGGACTTGCAAAGATGGAGTCAGTTTGTTCACCTCAACATCTATACACTCGCCTACAGAACATGTACTTGTATGAGTTGTGGCAGGAATGGAAGCAAACTCGATGCCACAGGCCACAGTCCTTAGTCCCCAGCCAGGAAGCCCAGAGGGAAGGAAGGAGTAGGGGAGGGAAAAGATGTGCACTTTAGCTCTCTGGTTCTCCAACCCTTTTTGGAATTAATGATTAGTATTTCTTAACTCTTTGCTCTAAAGAGGAAAGAAACCTCTACTGGAAATAGCTGATGAAAGAAAAGTAAGCCATCTGTTTTGCCAACCCCATATGACTTGCATCTCATTTATAGAGGTGACAAAAGTTGAAAAGAGCTGGGCAGAAAAGGCAAGTGTTGAAATAACCACCAAATCACTCAACATTTCATTTGCTTCTATGGCCCAAAAAAAAACCAAAACAGATAATGCCTAGCTGAGATAATTTAATCCCTATCTAGCACGGGGAGTTCCAAGACTTTAAGGGACAGATCATATTTCAGGCTTTGTGGACCACATTCTTCTCTATAGCAATTCTTTTTTTTTTTTCCCACACCCCCTTTCAAATGTAAAATATCATTCTCATCTCACAGAATTTACAGTCCCTCTGGCTATGGTTTGCAGACCCCTGGTGTGGGGGAAAGGACCTTCGCCTTGGAGTCACAAGATTTGGAGTCTAGGACATTTAATTCCCTTCCTCTGTCCGGGCTAGTCATCTCGTCCATAAAATAAGGGACCCGGCCAAAGCATGTTTCCCAGATTTTAATTTTTTTTTTTTTTCATTTGTAAACATGGATCTCTAAGGCTCCCAGAAGACAGAAAACATCTCCTCTGTCTAGTCAAGACATATATTCCCATATATTTAAAGGCAAACACTAGTAAATTCTCTTTACTACAAGAGAACTTAAAGTCCAAGAGAAACTAAAACCAGGAAGATGCCTGAGACAAGGGTGGAAGAATGCTCTAAACAGGGAGCCAGAAGACCTCACTACCTCTATTCTTACTCTCCTCCAATCCACTTCCCTCCCAGCAGCCAAACTAATTCTTCTAGACGCGGACAGTGACCATTCCCTGACTTATTAACGTCTGTCCACACACTGCCCCCAAGGCCTTCAGGACTGGCCCCAGCCTTCAGCGACCTCATGGGTCCTTGCTTCTCTTCCTATCTCAGCATTCTACACTTCCTGTTCTCTGCACCATCCACCCACAAGCTCCAACAGTTCCCAAAACAATGTTTGAGCATTTTCTATATGCAAGGCATTGAGAAGAACAGATGAGAATCTGTACTGTTGCCCAAATACACTGCACACCAGAACTGCCTTCCCTCTCGGATATATGGAAGCTGAGAGGAACTTTAATACAATACTTTGTATAACCATGGAAGGAGGTTGCAGGGAGGTGAAATGCCTACTTCAGGTCCACAGTTGACCAGACTCTATACCACTGCCTTAAAATCCTGGAATCCTGGCTGTCTCATCGATTTGGAACGGACAATTAAGTAGCACCTAGCTCAATCCTCTGGACACACAGGTGTAGACACTGAGGGCTTTCCCTACCCACCACCCTTCTGAAACTTCTTCTAACCCCCAATCAGACGCACTTTCTCCTTATGATCAGACATGCACCCCATTCAATTCTGCATCCTTATGATCAGACATGCGCCCCATTCAATTCTGCATCCTTCAGGGGACAAAACACAGGACCCAGGGATATCTTATGCCAGACAGAGAGCTGTGTGACCCTGGGCAAGTCGCCTCACCGTACTCAGCTCGGTTCCCACCTGCCTAACTCCCTCCCATTGCTCCAATCCCGATGCCGGCGGAGGCGCTCTGCCTGCAGCCCCTGAGACACTCACTTGGCCCCGGAGGCCTGGAAAAGGTCGGCCCAGTCGTCAGGGTTGAAGAACTGAGCCGTAAACTGCGGCCCGAAGTCGGCGTAGCTGAAGCCGGGCGGGTAGTTGTCGTTCATGAAGTGCTCGTACTCCGGCGCCCCTTGGCCCTTCCAAAGCCACCAGAACCACTCGCCGCCCCAGGCCGGCACCGAGAACACGCCCCAGTGCACGAATATCCCGAACTTGGCCTTGTCGAACCAGTCCGGCAGCGGCCGAGAGTCCACACTCGGCCAGTCCGGGGTGTAGCGGCGTTGCGCCGCCGACTCGGCGCGTCCGAGCACCAGCAGCAGAAGCAGCTGGGCGGCGACCCACCGCGACTTCATTTCGGGAGACTGCATCTCTGCGGAGCCTCCACCGCCCCCTCGTAGCGCGCAGGCGCGGCCCCGCCCACCCTAACGATTGGCTCGGAAGGAAAAGGGGCGGGTCAGTTCGGGCGGCTGGGCTGCAGAGCTTCCTGCCCTCCTCGTCGTCGGCGGTCCTGTCGCGGCCTCTGGCGCTCAAAGGGAAAAAGACGCAAGGAGGCGTGGACAGTGCTCCGGTGACGGACAGATGAAAACTTGAGAAGAGACTTCGTTTACGGGTTAAGTCTTGGGGTTGTGGAAGGCCCTGTGTGTGCGGAGTACTGGGAGTAGTGCATTTTGCCGTTGGGAGCCATACAGGGCTTTTTGAGTTGTAGTGTAGAAGAGCAAGCCTGGAGGCAGGAATACCAGATGGAAGGGCGTTGTGTAATAACAGTCCTGGTAGAAATAACAAGGCGGAAAAACAAATCAATCGATCAATCAATTAATAACAAGGTAGAGGATGATGGCAGAAGCACTAGGAGGGGAGAGGAGAGAGAAAAGTGGGCGCTGAAAGAGAAAGAGCAGGTGTGACTGTTTTGCCTAATACTTATTGCACTTCTTTGAGAATTCTGAAGCCATTTAAAGAGTGTAACATCTAATTGGAAAAACAAGACCCCTGTACAGGCCAACACGAAGGAACATTTTTGAGAAGTAGGGTGAGACACTGAGCCCCAGGCTCCGGGAGTACCTGTGTGAATCGTATCTGGCAGGGAAATCACCACTCTCTACAGTCCGTACATGCTGTGCCAGCTCAGACGCAAGGGGGCGCCAGCGGGCGTGGGGCGTCCAACGACCCCACGTGGCACAGCCAGCCCCCACGTATCAGAGAGGACGCCAGAGTTGGAGGGGACTTTGAAGGGCCTTTGGTTTACAATGATCTCCTTCCCTACTCTCCATTTTAGAGAGGAGGAAACAGATCTGGAAAGGGGAGAGGAGTTGTTCAAGTTCATGCAGCTGGTTGTGGTCAGAAGTGGGACCAGAACCCAGGTTTCCAGCAGTGGAATCTGTGTCTCTCAACATGCTGCTTGTCTCTCGCACCCTGAGAGGGGTCAGAGTCTGTGATGCCAGAACCAAGCCCTTCCACATCCTAGGAGATAAGGAAACACAATGGCTATTGCTGAATGAACAGCTCGCTTCATCTGTGTGTCTTCCTCTGTAAGGTTATGCTGAAATATTGTCCAAAACAGCAAGCATAGGCACCTTTAAAAAAAAAAAAAAAGAAAAGTGGCAAAGGGGATGGCTCAGTGGGTTAAGTGCTCACTTTGCAGCCCTGGGGACTGAGGATCAAATCTTGGCCCTGGCCTGTGGGGACCCATATGCTGAACTGGGGAGTGCCCCCCCCCCACCCCGTTCAGCTTTCACTGGGTGAGACCCCGGCCCAGTTCCTGCCCTGTGCAGCCCCGCGCCCACCTGTGGAATGAAACTATGCGGAAAACCAATGATGTGCAACTGTGGAGACTGTTCTGGGCCCTCCCCCTTCTCTCTGTCTCTGTAGCTCTCTCTCTCTCTGTGTCAAAAACAATAAAAATAAATTTAAAAAAGAAAAAGAAAAACCATCTTTACCCCTTTTCTAGTGATCAGAGTAATGGTCTTTGATGTTATAGAATTCATCTTGGGAAAGATAAATGAGACACCGACTTTCATTTCTTCTTAACTATGTGAAAATTATTAATAATAAATAGGCACCTCTTTGAAAATGGAGTCAGGAGGCTAGAAGAGAGAACTCTACTACATGTGTCACTCAGTGCATACCAATAACTCCAATAGGAAAAGAAATACCTTGCATCTCTAACAAGAAGTGATACTACATTACTACCTCAGCAGGAGAAAGAAGATTCCTCCTTGCCTTGTAACAACTCAGCCAATGGGCAAAGGCCATACTCAGGCAATGAAAAGTCAACAGATTTTACACTTTTAGTTTCCTCCAATGGATTCTTCATTTACAACAGCCCCTCCCGAGTTCACAAAAGAGCCATCCTCTTCTTTGTTTCTCTGGACTTGAGTGTGGTTTACCTTTAGACCACATGTCCTGAACTGTAGTTCTTTGCTGTTCCCAAATAAACCCAGTTTGCTGGAGAAATATCTGGCTGGCTGTTTGTTAAAGGTCAACATCCTTATAACCCAAATGTAAATCTGCAGGGGCGGGTAAGAGGCACTGTGATAGAGTAGACACTATTGGAAGTTGATCAACCTGGGTTTCTTGCACTGGACACCACCTTGTGGAGTCTCCTTGGGCAAGTCTTGTCCACTGTCTGGGACCATTTCTTCATCTACACTATGTGAGCAGCTCTCAGTTTATCTAGGGCCCCTTTCCCTGCTTGCTCTCCTGCTTCATAAACTCCAGTTCTTAAAGTGGAAATAGATTGTGAAAGGAGAGTGGTTGAGAGTGTGGAAGTGCATTTAATTCGATGATTTTTCAACTCTAGTTTTATTAAAGAAATATTTACTGAGTATCCATTTATGGCTGGCACTTGGGCATTTTCTTTGCTAAACTGAGAAAAGATCCCACCAATGACTAAAGAAAGGCATGTCTCAACTTCAAGGAATAGCAAATTCACCTTTAAACAATCATGCCATTTCAACCAGGTTGAATAATGTCCCCCAAAATTTAATGTCCACTCAGAGTGTTGCCTTATTTGGAAACAGAGTCTTTGTAGATATAATTTGCTAAATTAAGATAAATTCATACTGGATTAGGGTGTGACTTAGTCTAATTGGTGTCCTGAAAAGAAGATACCAAGAGACAAGAGCTGGGGATGGGGGTGTGTGAAGATAAAAGCAGAGATTGGAGTTGTCCTGCCACAAACCAACAAGCAGTAGGAGCTGCCAGAAGTTGCAAGAGACAAGGAAGTATCCTCCCCTTGATTTTGGACTTCTAGCCTCTTGAACTGTGAGAGAATAAATTTCTGTTGTTTGAAGGTACTCAGTTTGTGGGAAATTTTTGCAGGAAACTAATACAGGGGATAAAAAGAAATCCACTGAGAAATAATGATGAGTTAAGTTTGCAGCAATATGTAACCTGGCAGTTTTAAAGATTTATTTTTATTGTTTTTGACAGAGAGAGAGAGAGA
>PVKE010006537.1:16239-54042 GCA_004027555.1 Craseonycteris thonglongyai | reverse complement strand
ACGTGTGTATTTTCTTACACCCTCTTGCTTACAAGGAAAGTAGTACATGGATCCTGTTTTACACTCAGCTTTTTTTCAGTTAATGTTACATCCTGGAAGTCACTCTGTGTCAGTCCATGGAGCGTCCTCATTCTCTGTACAGCTACACGACACACCACCGCAGAGATGCACGTACTTTACGTAGCCCTCTCCCCGTGAGGGCACCCCCCGTTCCTGACTTCACATACTCAGCGTGGTCCTGGGTGATGCTAACATGCTGGCCCCACGCTGGCTCAGACGTCACTGCCCACCCAGACGTGGCCTCCCTGGGTCCAGCCAACCAATTCCTGTGCCTTCTTGGGCGTTCTTCAGCAGGACACAAAGCACATTCACAGACTCCCTGAGCCACACAGGTTCTTTTAAGGCACCAATTAAAAAATGTTTGGATCATTACATGGGTGCTAACGTTCCTGGCAAGAGCAGGGGTTTCAGATGTGCACTAAAACGAGATCAAGATGAACAGAAATGAACCTTGAGACGCTGAGCAGAGACCTTCCCAGGGGAAAGCACATGCTGTGCAGTAGTGGGGTGACGCCGAGGCCACAGGAGGGGACAGAGAGCACACATGTGCCTTCCGCCCACACTGGTACCGACCCAGAGCCAGGACAGCATGAAGCGCCAGAGACCCACGCCCAGGGCCCGCCACAACCTGGGGGCTCTTTCTCATCAATCCGAGAACTCAAGCCCACTTCTTGGAGCAACACCTAGTGTGAGCACATTTTCCCGTCAGCACCAGAAGGTGGTGTTGGAGGAGAGTCACAATAGCTGGGAGCTCCCTCATCTTGTCTAGTGACCTTCCAAGACCATACCCCAGTGTCCGCTGATCCCCTTGCTTCACACACCACTGTGACCGTGAGGGATGGCGGGAGTCAGGCCATCATCAGAAGATCAGATCCGTGTGGGGCCCCCAAGCCCAAGTCAACCAGGGAAACCTGGACCCATGAGAGGCACCTGTAAGACGGATTTCCTCCACACAGGAAAGAAGCAGCGTGGAAATTCAAGGAACACGACTCTGCTCAAAAGTCTTAATGGGAAAGAAAACCTTCAAAGGCTATCATCACCATGAACTAAAGACAAATTCAACCATATGACCAATTGGGGCTTGGAAACCCAAAGTGTCCAAGTCAAAGAGCTCCTTTGCAGTAGGTTATAGGGGAACACAACAACCTGCTATCTTATTTAATCCAATTTATCCAACTTAATGGGTCTACACACAGACCCATTAAACTTGAAGGATATCAGTCCCATGGAAGAATCTCAGTCCAGAAAACCTGAGTTTACATAAAACCCACATGAAGAGCTGCTTACAAGGCGTGACAGCGGTGGTGTGGCATTGATGGCAAACTCGATGCACAGAAGAAAAAGCTAAAAAAATCCTCAAATTCTCAGCCTGGTTTTAAATCTAACCAACACAGTTGCTCCTAGCCATTGCTGATTTCAGTAGTAAAAACCCCACTTACAGATATTCCCTTAACAGAGACTACAGCATATTTTTTGGAAGAAATGCAACTAAGTAGACCTGTGAAGAAAGAAGTACTTTTATATTTATATTTTATATACATACTTATACTAGTGTGTGTCAGAGGACTTGCAGTTTTGCTGACTGGAGTCTTCAACATAATTTCTCTAGAACGAGCGAGAAGGCACGTGAGTGACAGAGACGACAGACGTTGCTGTCTTACTTCGTCTGGCCTGGAAAGGGCAAACGAGGCTGAACAAAGACTCAATTTGTGAAGTTGCCAACAGGAAACATTCCCAAGTGGGTGGCACGAAGTTAGCTTTCCAAAGCCATTCTTCTTAACACATTTAAGTCCTCTCGTTCCTTTTCCCAGGTGAAGTAAGGACAGACGGTTCTATTCATCTGGGCTCTCACCCTGACTCCAGGTTCCTGATTATGCCTTTGATCCAATCCCAGCGGTATCCTCTGGCTTCCTTCCTAATCCTTCTCTTTCCTCTGCCCCTCTCCCTTGCCTTGCTCCCCTTTATCTCCTGTCACCCCACCAAGCAAACACGATCTACTCCAAGCTGGGCTGAGAAGCGAAGACCCAGAGAAAGTGGGGAGGACACAGGATAAGGAACTCCACTAGCAGCCTAGGGGGCTGCTGACCGTAAGGGAAGCTCCTGGAGGGAGGAACTGGGAGCGGGGACTGTGTGGGGAGGGAGGGGTGCTGAGCAGAGCTCTGGAGAAGCCCCCCTTTCTCTTAGGGGCCGGGAAACACCACAAAACCAAGTTGAAAGGAGAAAAGAAAACTCCACCACTGGCCTTTTTCCGAGCGTGGCCGCCTTCTGCCCGGCTCAGTGCCCACCACCGCCCAGGAGTGCGTCTGGATCCGTGAGGGGCTCCCTTCGCAGGTGACACGCTTACGCTATACTGCAAGAGAGCCAGAAAAGTGCCCGTGAGAACCAGGGAGCAAGTGGCAGTGTCATCTCTCTAGGCCTCTAGGTGGGGGGTCAGTTTGGATTCTGGGCAGCATCTGAATGCTGGGAAAGGAGGGCGAGGTAACTGACTCCCCTTCCCAGTTCAATTAACGGTGGAGTAAAGAAGAAAAAGCATGTATTTTCTGAGACACATCCGCTGGGAGTAAGACAGAAAAGACGAAGTCAAAGCCAAAGGGAGGGAAGCCAGGATGGCTCAGTGGGTTAGGCGCTCACTTTGCAGCCCCGGGGACCGAGGATCGAATCCCGGCCCCGGCCCGTGCGGACCCACATGCTCAACTGGGGCATGCCCTCAGTTCGGTTCTCACTGGGGTGAGACCCCGGCCCAGTTCCTGCCCTGTGCAGCCCTGTGCCCACCTGTGGAATGAAACTATGTGGAAAAACCAATGATGTGCAACTATGGAGACTGTTCTGGGCCCTCCCCCTTCTCTGTCTCTGTATCTCTCTCTCTCTCTGTCAAAAACAATAAAAAGTAAATCTTTAAAAAGAAGCCAAAGGGAGGGGGACACGTCTTCATCACTAATAGACAAAAGGAAATCACAAAAGAAGGAAGTGACCCCGGCTCTGGATCTCGTCGGCTGGGAACGCGTGCGCTACGCTGGCCCAGGGAATCGCAGAGCGTGAAGGAAAGCAGCTCACGCCGCTGCCTGAGTGATGCTGCAATTAGAGGAAAGTAGAGACAGACGAAGAGAAGAAGGGAAACCTTCACTCTGCGTTGTAAACCAGTAAAGCACGAGTACAGCAAAACCAAGAGTTGACATCCTCAAATGTCACGATCTTGCAAGTCAGACAAAACGAGCTGGTGAAGCTGAGTAGGAAGCGGTGGCCACTGAGGGAAGAGGTATCAGGCAGGTCGTGACCTCCCTCGCCCTTTCCATCGCTATGCCTATACGATGCCTGCCATGCTCCTGCTTATTAAATAAAACGCAATTAGAAAGACCCTCTAACAGATCAGAAAGCTGTTTTTGCTTTCGAGATAGAAGAGCATTCCTGCAAACCCTGCTGACCAAATTCAAAATCTCAGCCCCCTAAGAAACACGCAAGGGGCCGAGCACCTGCTGGAGACCGTGATCCCTGGCTTTCAGTGCGGGGCTTCTCAGCTCAGGGTGGGGGGCCCTACCTCCTCCTCTGATCCGCCCAGGAGTGTTAGCTGGGGTCCTTCAAAGACCAGGGGACTCGAGAAAAAGGCAAACACCTGGACTCAGGAGAGGCACGCCAGGACACCAGTGTGAGGATGCGGCCCAGCAACCCTTCTGAAAGGGATCCACTGGAGTCAGGCACACTGCTCACACGCCATCCTGGGCTCAAGAGGATGGGTTCCCATTCTGCAACCCACGATAACTATTTGCAGGCAACTCACTTCTTGAAAACTATCAGCTGGCAGAATAAATGACCAGGACGCAGTCTGGGCTCCAGCAGCCTCCATCTTCTAAGATCAACGCTTCTTACAATCTACCCAAAAATCCGGTCAGAGCACGGCAAGCTTTCTTGTCTATTTAACAGGGAGCTGACAACTGACCCGTGCCCTTTCCCCAAACGTTACACTGGAGATTCTTCCACTCAGTCTTCAAGGCCAGGGGCCATCGGCCTGGCAGCCAAAGCAGGTGGCACCCCTGTCCGTCCCTCAGAGGGAACAGACCAGTTACTGTTCAGGATCCTGGTTATCAGTCGCAGTGTGAGGCAATGGCACACGGCTCACAAAGACTGGTTATCTGAAGGGACAGAGGGACTAGAAACCAGATTTGTTTGCCACCTGACCTTGAGCCCATAGCACCAAAAAAAGGATCAATAGACTACCAGAACACACACAGTAATCACAGACACCCACTCCCAGATGTCTCGCTAGGTTCAAGTTTTAAGGAACTTCAAGTTCTTAAGACCAGAAAGCAAGGCTTTCCCCCTAAAGTGCGAAGCAACCTCCAAGGAGCCGACAATTTGTTGCTCACTCGTGTGCAGGCACGGCTCCTCCACTTGGCCTGCAGGGCACTACCGGTGTCACCAGGGCAGGCAGCGGACTAGACACTGGCCGGGGCGCCAGGCACTGCGTGCTCATGGAAGGGAGGTGACAGCTACTGAGCATGTTAGGGACACATCTGAGATTCAGACAGAATATGACAGGAGGTACTCTGGACCCAAAGGCAAAACGTAACTTGCTAAAGGCCACGGGACAGGATCGCCCTCCTCCAGGTGAAAACATGCCACCAAAGGGGGTGAACTTCTGTACTTAAAAAAATAAGCATAAGGAGTCAGACTCTTGAAAAACACAGCCTCCAGACGGCCCCAAAGCAGTGCGTCCATCCTAACCGAGTGGCACGTCCGGAGGCGGAGGCCGGTCCCGGTCACTCAGTGCCTCCGGGCATGCCGATGGCACCTGTGCGTCACGGGGGGCACGGGTCTCAATCCAGGTCTCAATCTGGGCCCACCAGTGGCCTAGATCGGGTGCAAAACCCCGCGCTTCTGTCCACAGTTGTTCACGTCAAGACCTCAAAAGACGGAGAAAGTGAGAAGCCAGAACTTTAAAGAGGCCTCAAGAAGCTCACCACCGACGTCGTCCAGAGGCGACCACGGCACCGGGGAGAGTGGGGGGGACCCCAAGTGCTGGTGGGCAGCTGAAACGGGGGCGAGGTCACCTTCCCCAGGAGGGTGCCAGCCCTGAATCTGCGGCCCCAGGAGCCCTGGGCCTCCCTGGGGGGAGGGCACCAGCCCCCCGACGTGCTCAGGGAGCGAGTGACCCCCAAAGTCCGCAGGAGGGTCCTTCGCGGGGTCCCCCACGGGGAGGGGCAGAGACGGTGCCGTGAAGGGGGCACTTCGGCCCAGGAGGCCCCACAGGACAGTGACCACGACATCCAGGCCTTCGAAAAGGGGGTCCTTAGCCGGTTGGGGCCCGGGTCCCCCCGTTATTTCAAGGGCTCCCCGGTGCTGCGGGAGGACAGAGCCGCCCGTGGGAGGCCCCCTCCCCGGAAAACGCGCTGCGTGCGGCAGGAGGGCGCCCCCAGGGGCTGGGGGGGGGTCCCGAGGACTTGGGGGGCCGCCCTGACACCCCCACTCTTTCCCGAGAGGCCGCCCCGCCCCCCGCCGCGCGGGCCGGCGGCTCTTTGCGGGGCGACGAGCCCCGCGTGGCAGCGCCTCCCGGGAGCCCGGGGCCCCAGGCGCGGGAGACAAAGGCGGCGGCCGCCCGCGCGTGTCGCCCGCGGGGCCGCGAGCGTGGCCGTGACGTCCGCGCGGTGACGGCGCCTCCGCCGGGCGTGGCCCTCGCCGCGTCCGGCGGCGCCCGGGACCCCCGCCCGGGTGGGCAGGGCGGCGAGGGGGACCCCGGTCCCTCCGCGGGCCCCCGCCCGGCCGGGCCCCCGTCACTCACCCTCCGTCACCTCCAGCACCTTGATCTGCTCCTCGGCGGCCGCCCGCACCTCCTGCACGGGGGACAGGATCCCGGTGAGCGTGTCCACCAACGCCTCCTTCAGGCCCTGCGCCACCGGCCCCGGCAGCCCCGAGGCCGCGCCAGCCGCCGCCGAAGCCGCCATCTTGCTCCCTCGGCCCGCCAGCCCCGCCCCCCGAGCGACGGCTCCCGCGCGCGGCCAATCCGCGAAGCCGCGCGGCGCGCCTGCGCACCAGCGGCGGCGGGCGGGGAGCGGGGCCCGGCCTCCGGAGACAGCGCCCCCTGCCGCAGGGACGAGAATCGCACCTGAGCAGCCGAGTTCGCACACGCACTGGCCACAAAGGCTGCAATTGCAGGGCTGTAGGTGCAGGGACGTCTCCAGGGGAAGGGGCTGTGTTAGGAGAGAGGAGGGGATATGGGAATGGATGCAGGCCTTAGTGTAAGGAGAGCGGGGGGAGCCGGGAGCGCTCAGTGGGTTAGGTGCTCACTTTGCAGCGCCGGGGACCGAGGATCGAATCCCAGCCCCGGCCCATGCGGACCCATATGCTGAGCTGGGAGCTCCCCCAGCTCAGTTCTGTCTCTGTATCTCTCTCTCTCTCTTTCAAAAATAAAAATAAATAAAAAAAAATATATTAAGGAGAGGGGGCCGAGTCAGAAATGGGTCCTATTTCAGGGGAAGCCGGGATGGCTCAGTGGGTTAAGCGCTCACTTTGCAGCCCCGGGGACTGAGGATCGAATCCCAGCCCCAGCCTGTGTGGACCCATATGCTGAGCTGGGAGCTCCCCCAGCTCAGTTCTCTCTGTCTCTGTCTCTCTCTCTCTCTCTTTCAAAAAAAAAAAAAAATATATTAAGGAGAGGGGGCCGAGTCAGAAATGGGTCCTATTTCAGGGGAAGCCGGGATGGCTCAGTGGGTTAAGCGCTCACTTTGCAGCACCGGGGACCGAGGATTGAATCCCGGCCCCGGCCCGTGCGGACCCATATGCTGAACTGGGGGCCCCCCCCATTCAGTTCTCTGTCTCTGTATCTGTATCTCTCTCTGTCTCCCTGTCAAAAATAAATAAATATTTAAAAGAAATGGGTCCTATTTCAAACCAACCTTTGCCCCCCTCAGCCCCCCAACATTGAAAAACGTTGGCTCACGTGGGTGTCTGGGTCCCTCAGTGTCCGGGGACTCGGGGGGGGGCAGATGCAGCAGAAGTGGGCGTGGCAGGTGGAGGGGTCCCCCTGTGCCCCGGTTTTCATGAGCCCCCCTTGGCTTGGGAAGGTGGCCGGCCAGGTGGGCACCCCTGCCTGTGAGGGTGTCCCCCCCCAAGTGAGCGCCTGTGTGTCCGCTTGGGCGTGAACCCCACTCCTGAGCGTATATAAGCTTCAGCCCAGAGGCACGGTGGCCGGACACGGGGGTGAAATAGAGGTTCCGGGGGTGCAGCTCGTGGGGGGTTGTGGAGAGGGGTTTGCAACGCCGGGCAGCGGGCGCCTGCTGTTGAGAGCGGGGGGTTCCGGAGCAGAGGAGGAGCCGTGATTCTCGGTAGGTGGTTCTAGGTCCCCTGACCCTCAGTGCCACGTGCAGGGACCGGTTCTGAGCCGGGGACAGGCCGGGCCTCAGTGGCCTCCTCTGAGGCGTCTTCCAGGGGAACGACCCCTCTGTCTACAGAGGGGAGCTCTGCACATGCGGCTCTTCCCACAGAAGAGGGGGAGCTGGTTGTCGCCAGCTTCGCAGGGAAGGAGCTGACTTTCCGAGAAGCTGAACCCCATCAGAACAGCCTCTTTTCCCACAGTTTCACCCCCAGGAACACGTAGAAAAGCCCAGAAGGGGGTACGTTTTCCCACGTGCGGCAGTCAGTACCTGGAGGACTTGAGAACCCCAAGTTCCAGGATGGATGTTTCAGGGTCTGGGGGAGGTCCACCCCACCCCACCCCGCCCGAGGCATCGCCCGGCCTCAGGCAGGTGGGCTTCAGCTCTGGTCACACGCGTGCCCACACGCCACCTCCCCTTCCAGATCCCGGGATGAGCCCCGGGAGGAACGCAGGCAGAAAGCAGACGGCGTGAGACCCTGCGGACGACGCAGGAGCTTTACTGAGACGCAAGTGGCATCGGAACCTGCTGGGAGGACATGGGGTCGGGCACGGATTTAGTTGCCACCAAGTTTGCTATTGAAGAGGAAATTTCCGAGGGGACGGGGTGAGCTCGCCAGCCCGGAGTGTTTGCTTTCCCTACGTTCGCATGACACGTGGTTAGAGCGAAACGGGGGAGGGTCACACGAGAGGAAAACAAGCACGCAGACGCACACACAGCCTGCTCGGAGGTTCTTCTGCCCAATAAATTATAACAAAAACAGGGTTGCAGCAATCCCTGCCTGCCTCCCTCGAGGATCCCACCCATCTGAGGAACGCGGCCTCCCTGGCGCACACAGCTGCGGAAAACAGGCCGGGGGTGGGGATCTAGCCCAGGTTGGAATTTGTATGTTTTCAAAGGTTGTTCTGTTAAAAAAAACAACAAAAACAAAAACAAGCCACTCGGGGGTGGGAGGACACCACACAGCAGCCGTGGGGGCTCCTGCCTGGTTCCCCAACACCCCAGTCCCAGAGAGATGGGGGGAAGCAAGGAGCCGCAGGGAATGAGAGGCGGGCAGCGATGCTTCCGTACGGCCTTCCTTGGCCTTGAGTCCTGCCTCTGAAGGTGGGGTTCGGGGTGCTGCTGGCTGAGTGCTAGCCTGTTTCTCTGTCTGCTCCCCACAAGCTCCCCAACAGCGAAAACCGGCCAACTTAACCCCCAGCCAGCGGTCACCAGCCTCATCAGCCGGGGTCTGTGAGTTTGGGACGATACAAAGTCGCTTTTTCAGAGGATCCTATTCTGTCGCTGTGGCCGAGGGGTTCTGGTCCCAGGGGGGACGGAGAGGGTGGGCCCAGGGCCCCAGCACGGTCTCCCCATCATGCTGACGGCCTCCGGGGCGGCCCAGCAGGCCGGGAGGGGCCCGCCCGGGGTTCCTGCCCTGGGAGGGAGGCCAGGGCTCGGTCCTGGGGACCAGCAGCGCCCTTTGTCACTCCCGTAAGAGAGCAAGTTGTCATGGAAACGCTAGCTGGGCTTTTTGCGGTTCCCATCCCCTTTGTTAGAGAACCAGGAGAGGGCGCCAAGTGGACGCGGAGAAGCCGGCGGAAGCACCGCCCGGAAGGTCGTATTCACTCAGGAGCGATGCAGACAGCCCCCCAACACGCCCCGTCCCCCATGTTCAGCGAAGGCGAGGAAACACACGCCAGGAAGGTGACCGTGAGAGTCACGTTAACGTCTGAATTCTCATCTCGGGACTTCCGATCTGGGGTCCTAAGGCCTCCCGAGCGGGGACCCCTTTTAAACAGCGAGCCTCAGGCCGGCGTGAGGGCAGCGGGGTCAGAGGCCGGGCGCCGTGACCGCGTTTCGGACTCGGGAGGTCTGGGCTGGGCTGGGACCTGGGCCTCCCTCACAAGTTCCCGGCTTCGGCTGATCTGGAAACTGCTCTGAGACATGAGAGCCGTTGAATCAGAGCCAGGGGTCCACTCACCTCCCTGACCCCCGGGGTCACTAAGACAAATAGGCCAAACGCCCGGCTGGCCGGGAGGGTCCAGAATGCACCGGCTTAGTGCCCAGCGGTGCTGGGCTCCCTGCAGCTCTCACATTCTGATGGGGGCCTTCCCTTTGAAACTCAACCGTCTTCCCATTGGCCTCCGTCTGTCCCAGGGCGGGGGGCACGGCACCCGTGGGCTCCGGCAGCAGGAGGCAGGGCCGCACCGTGACCCCGTCGGTCCCTGAGCAGATGGACTGGGGGCTCGTGAACGTATATGAGCATAAAGCTGATGCCGTTTATAACGGGCCGTGTCTGCAGGCTTTGGCCTCCGGGGAACACAGCGTCCCCAAGACCACAAGCCAGAATGGGCCTGTAGTTCAGACGGTAAGAGCGAGCCGCAGCCCCTGGGCCAGAGAACAGCGCGTCCATCCGCAGGGGGTTGGCTTCTCCCGTGAGGAAGGAAAACAACCGTGGAGTGACAGTCAGTGACCTGGGCCGGTTAGGCCCTGAGCCCTGTGTGAAGCGTGTGACTCGGACAGAACGGACTCCCAGACACCGGGAGGGACCCGAATGCCGCATGTAGGTCTGTCCTTCATCCCCAGTCCCCCCGGGGCCAGGGGCCTGGGAGGCCCCCCGCTTCCTTCCGGAAGGACGCAGGCAGCGTGCCTCTGCACGCCAGGCAGTAAGGGCTGCGCGTGGCAGACGCTGGTCTCAGGACCCACACGGAGGCAGAGACGCGGAGCACAGATTCGTAAACGCCAGGCACGCGGCACACAGACACGGGGTCGCGCGTCAGCTTCCGTCACCTAGTATTTTATTGTTGGCGCCGGGGCAGGTTCAAGAAACACGCACACGGGACAGATAGATGGTGTCGGTCTTCTTCATCCGGAAACGAGGGGCGGCTGAGGGCCCCCCCGGAGCGGGGGCTCCCGTGGGGGTGTGGTCTGCGCAGTCGGGGTGCTGGCGAGCAGAGGGGTGAGCGCAGCCCCGGCCCCAGGAAGGCTGGGATCCTCCGAGGGTGCCCGGGGGTGGAGGGGTTGGTGACGGGATCTCGTTCTCCTTGGGGAGGGGTCCCAGTGGTGCCCCCCCCGGGGCAGGTGAGCACCGTGGCTCTGCTCCTGCCACCCACGGGCGGGCGGTGGCGGGGAGCTGGGGCCTCTGCGGCCGAGACGTCTGGCTGTGCGTCCCGAGGGGGTTATAGCACCGTGAGGCTGAGCCTCCCGCAGCTGCCACGGGACCAGCATCCCTCGGGGAGGCGGCCGGCCCACGGGGAGGGGCCCGGGCGCACAACTGTAAACAGGGTCCCCGGTTACAGGGGGAACGCTGAGGCTGCAACACCGCCGGGTCGGATGGGCCTGCACTTTCCCGAGGGGCACCGGCAGCTGTCAAGTGAGAATGGGGTGGAGACGAGACGTGGAGATGAGAGGGGCCTCCGGAATCGGCCTGCGAGGCCCCAAGAGAAGTCTTGGTGGTCTCCGTGGCTACCAGGTATGGTTTCCGTGGCCACTGGCATGGTTTCCATGGCTACTGGGCGTGGCCTCCCGTGGTTATGGGCGCGGTTTCAGTGGCCACTGGGCGTGGCCTCCGTGGCCATTGGGTCTGGCCTCCCGGGCCACCGATGTGGCTCCCGTGGTTGTGGGCGTGGCTCCCATGGTTAAGGTCGTGGTTTCAGCGGCCACTGGGTGTGGTCTCCGTGGCTACTGGCTGGAACTCCGCTGGGGTCTGAGGCAGTTGGATGGGAGGAAGGCGTTGCCCCCTCTCCTCTTTGTTAAGTAGCCGGTAGCGTCCACGCCGGAAGGCACTGGCTGGGCAGCACCAGGAGAGTTAAGGGCCCAATGACCCGATGGCGATGGCATTGGAAGCGTGAGCCCTGCCTGGGACGTGAGCCGGGTCAGGGCTCGGACGAGGCCGAAGTCCAAAGCCCGGCGTGAGGGCACCCAGCTCCGGGGCCACACGTGCCGCACAGCAGGGGCCGTAAGGCAGCGACGGCAGCACCTCCCGGCCCAGAGCTGAGCCGCACGGCTCCCCGTGGGGGCCGGCCCCGTGCACGGCCTTAGCAGCAGCGGTGACGGTCTCCAGCGTGGGGGGGGCCCGGACGTCCTGGGGCGACCGAGGGGGCAGAAGCTTTCCTGGGGGGCGTCTGGGCCATCCTCTGGACCCACGCAGAAGTGTCCTGATGTGACGGCTCCGTGGGCGGGAGCACACGGCCCTGGTCCCTCTGCCTGTTGGTTCTGATGTGTGCGGCGTGGGTCCCTGAGAGCAGACACTGGGCCGCTCACCACAGAGCGCGGACACGTGGGCCTCCCGGCAGCCCCGCCCGGAGCCCGGCCCACGCGGCTCTCAGAAATGGCAGGAAACGGGCTTCCCCACGCGAGACTGCGGGTCCACGATGCCTGACCCCACACAGGGTGTCCCAGCCGCCCCGGGCGCGGGATCCGCCTCCCACGGCCCTGAGGTCTGTTAACACGGGAGCTGTGCTTCACGCAGCCTCACGTTTCCTCCTCGGTGCTGCCCGGGAGGGCCCGGGTCTGGTCCGTCAGAGCCCGTGAGGTCAAGAACGCGGGCTGGACCTGCAGGCTGGCTTCTGCAAGGTGGACCCCGTGGAAGGCAGATGCCGTGAGCCTGGGGTTCCGCCGGGGATGGTCCCTCGGGCGGCCGGCTCCGTACCGGTGAATGTTCACTTGCCGCCCACATGCAGCGAAGGCCCGCGAGGAATTTGGGGCGCCGTCAGAAAAGTGCAACGAAGGTCCCAGGCTGCCTGCGGGTCCAGGAGGCCCCTTAGGGCCCCGGTGTCCCTCTAGTCCATGGTGGTGCTCCGGGGACGTCGGGGATGCTGGGTGGCCGGCTCCACGCCGGGGGTGGCGGCTGAGCTCCGAGGTGGGGTGTGTGCTTTCTCGAAGGGGGTGGTCGCCGTCCCTCTTCTCCCCCGACTTCTGCGCCGATGCTGCGCGCCTCACACCAGCCCCCCGGGTGCCGCCCACGGGGGCAGAGCCTCCAGAGGAAATCCCCGGGGGAGGCAGCCCGAGCACAACGTGAACGTGAGGGGATGACACAAGCAAAGGAAAATAAATAGGCCGGCGGGAAAAAAAAACGGAAACGCAACACAAACGAAAACCTGAAGGGCGGGGTTTGCGGGCGGCTCTGGACCGGCCCCTCCGTGAAGGCCGGGGGGGCCGGCGCGCTGTGGCGGCTTCGCAGGTTGGTGGCCCCCCCCCACACCTGTCGGACGTCCCCTGAGCTGGGCAGGGGCGGGCGGGCGCTGTCTCTGTGTTGGCACCTGGTTCCCTTCTAGCTTCGTCGTTTCCCGTTTGTTTGTTTTTTCTTAAAACTTTTTACAGATCGAGTTAAACATTGTTTTTAAAACCACATGCTTCTTTGTCTGGGTTCCAGCCACGTGTCCGGGGGAAGAGTTGTCAGCCCCGGTGCCCGGCTTGGGGCTGGTCTGCGAGGGACCCGGGGGACCCCCCCGCAGGTTCCAGAACATCTTCTGGGCCCCGCCCCCTGGGGAAGCCCCGGAGTCTGTCACTGAGACCAGAAGCCGAGGAAGAAGCCCCAGAACCGTCTCTTCCCCACAGTCGTGCGTGACCGGAGGCCAGCGTAGGTGTCCCGGGGACACAGGTCACCCAGCGCCAGCCCCCGGTCTGTTCTCAGAAGTCCTCAGAGGTGCAGCAGCGACAGCCCCCCTGTGTCCCCTGCTGCTCCCGCCTGCCCCCCGGGGGGAGGGGCACCCACAGAGCTGACACCAGCCTCCTGTGTTCCGGCGACAGCGACCGCAGGGCCCTCAGAGCGTCGCCTGGAGGTTGGGGTCCAGGATGGTCTCTCGGTCCGGAGACTCGATGTAGTTGGCCGCTTCCTGCAGCTTCAGCAGCATGGCCATCTGCGGGGGCGGGGAGAGGGGTGCTGAGAGCAGCCGCCCAGGGTCTGCCGGGACGACCCAGAGCCCAGCGGGGAGAGGGGGCCGTCTGTGAGCATGGCAGCCGGGATGAGACGCCCGGCCCCTCGAGGTGCGTGCAGCCCGTTCAGGACCGAGCGCCCGGGAGGGACGTGACCAGAGCCCTGCGACGTCCCTAACAACGTCCTAGTCTCCGTGTCGCTGTCACCTGCTCGTGTAGGTCTGAACCCGCCGCGTCGGCCTGGTCGCTTCTCCCGTCCACCCGCCTCCTCCCGGCCTCCCAGCTTAGAAGCGTTTTTACACAGCGACCGTCTGTCTGCAACCGCGTCAAAACTTAGATGAGGGGAAGCCGGGACGCCTCAGGGGGTTAGGCGCTCGCTTTGCAGCCCTGGGGACCGAGGATCGAATCCCGGCCCCGGCCCGTGTGGACCGGAAATGGACCCTGTACGGGTTCCTGGTCACTCGCGTCTGTGCCGTCTGCAGGGCGGGAGTGTTTGGGGAATGTCCTGTCTCTCAGGCTCGGGTCCCGTCTGGGTGACACGCACGCTAACAGTGGCCTGATCCTGGTCCCAGCCGGCTTCCCGCAGGGACGGAGCGTCGGGTCCCGTCTGCCGAGACCCCGGCCGGCATGCGCTCCTGCTCGGTGTGCACCAGGCCAGAGACCCCGAGCCTGGACGGCCGTGGATTCTGACAGTCGGGGGTCCCCCACCGGCCTCCCCGCCCCGACGTCAGGGCCGCGCGGAGCCCTCAGCTCTGCGACCCTCCCCCTCGCGTCCGGCCGCGGCTCCCACTCACCAGCGGGTCTGAGTCTAGGGAGCTCGGGGTGCAGTCTTTGACCGTCCTGTCCTCCGGGGGGGAGGCCGTGCTGTGAGGGCCCACGGAGGGAGGGGGCAGGTGGTACAGCTTCGCCTGGTCCTGCTGGGCCGATGGCCAGGGCAGCGTGTCCCGCACCCACTCCACAGGGTCCTCCCACGCCGCCTTCTGCCCGTGCACCTGCGGAGGGCAGGATGGGGCTGACGGGACGGGACCCAGGTTCGGGGCCGGCCCCCCGCCGTCTCCGCGCGCGGCAGGCTTCTCGGGCGTCGGCTCTGACTCTCCAGCAGGGAGAAGAGCTTTGGCATAAACAGGTGAACATGCCATGTCGGGTGAAAACTCAACCACAACCTCACTGTTCGAGGCGGAGACCTCTCCGCGCTAGTCGTATCTTTAAAAAGTTTTTATGGACTTTGCTGAAAACAGACGTTGTCTGTGTAAAATGTGCTTTGAAATCGGAAAACTATGAGTAAGCGAAATGGAACGATGATGCCCAGGATCAGTCACATCTCTAGAAATTCGCCAGGTCGTCTGGAGACACCTGTCACGGTGACACATGCTCTACGGATAAGAAATACGTGACCAACGGCCACTCAGTGCCTTGTATTAGGGATCACGGAGCCCCAATTTACTGGTGAAAACAGGAGGCTTGGGGGAAGCCGGGATGGCTCAGTGGGTTAAGTGCTCGCTTTGCAGCCCCGGGGACCGAGGATCGAATCCTGGTCCCGGCCTGTGAGGACCCACATGCTGAGCTGGGGTGAGCTTCCCATGTTTTTAACAAAAACAGAGGCTTTAAATAACGATACCATCTTCCTTTTGCACAAAGCTCTGATCCCACATTTTAAAGATCTCGTCACATATTTCATGGGTCTTGAGAACCACCTGGTGGGTTAGGCAGGATCCACTGTCTCCCTTTTCACGCTTGAGGACATTAGGGACGTTAAGCACCATGTCACGATGTCGGCGGCAGCTGAGGCCGCGACCGGCCTTCATGTAACTCACAGCACTTGTCCCCTCTGCTCTGAGCCCCGATGTGTCCCGGGTTCAGCTGCAGACCCAGCCCGGCCAGAGGCAGGAGGGCAGCACCGCCGGCCGGGCCTCGCTCTCCGGGCGGGAGGAGAACCGGGGCCCCAGCCGCGTTGGGGGGCCGGGCTCACCTTGATGCCGTCCTTGGCCCCTTCCTGCAGGTACGGGATGATGGAGTTGTTCCACAGGTCGATGAACCAGGTCCGGAAGTCCTCGATGCCGATGGGGCAGGACAGGAAGAAGCAAGGGCCTGCGGAGAAGCGCGAGGCCGTGAGGGGGGCCCAACGCCTGCCCCCCGAAGACGGGAGCGGCTCAGACGACTGACCGCAGCGTCCGGGGGGCCCCTGACGGGGCAGCGCTGAGGTGACGGGGGCATGGGGGCTGGGGCGAGCCCCCCACGTGCTCCCCGCCTGCTCCCCCTGCACAGGAGGGAGGGGCGGGCTCTGTGGGGCCGCGTGGAGCCGCCACGCGGCTCTGAGTCTGGGCTGGAAGGGAGACCCCGTACCAATGAGGAAGTCGGAGGTGCTGTGCTTCTCCAGGAACGTGTGCAGGTGGTACCAGAGCTTGGGCACCCAGTCCAGCACACGCAGCAGCTCCTCCCGGTTGGCGTTCACGTCGCTGTCCGACTCCAGCAGCTTCCTCCGCAGGTAGCGGACCAGGAAGCCGTTGGCCGGCTCCACGTTGTTGGAGAAGGTCAGCATCCTGCCATTGGGGGTGGGGGTGAGGGGTCAGGGGGTCCTGGGGACACTCCTCCTGCCTGCTGCCCATGCGGCCCGCCGGGTTCCTTCCCACGTCCAAGGGGCCCAGCTGAGTTTGGGCAGCAGGTTCCCCAGCCAGTGGCCCTGGTCAGATGCCCGCTGGGCGCACCGCCCGGCGTTACAGCTGTGTCGCTGAGCTCTGCCAGCCCAGAAGGTCCTGGCTGGTTCTCTGTCCTCCTGCTACCTGCTGCCGATCCGGGGGCGGACCTGCTTACGGACCCCGGGAAGGTTCAGCCGGGGCCCCGGGTCTCACCTGAAGCTCAAGTGCAGGCCATGATTGGGCGTCATCTTCACAGGCTGGTTGGTGGTACCGATGATGTAGGGGCTGCGGGAGGAGAGGGGGCAGCGGCTCAGGGAGACGAGTCGGGACAGGGGCTCTCGGCTGTGCTTGCCCGACGCCGGGCCCAGCTCCCGGCCTCCGCTCACCATTTGTGGTACTTGCAGGTGAGGGCCCCGTTCACCAGCTCGCTGATGGAGCCCACCTCACTGAGGTCGTCCAGGAGGATTACCAGGGGCACGTCCCCGACCCCCGTCTCGCGGTCTATCTGGTTGGCCAGGTTGGAGAGGTACAGCTGCAGGTCCTGAAGGACACAGAGGGCGGTCAGTCCCCCGAGAAGCGGGCCAGCCCCCCGAGAAGCGGGCCGACCCCGGGATGCCCAGGACCCCTGGTCCCATCAGAGGCACTCAGACACCGGGGGTCCCCAGGGCTCTGCAGCAGCACTCCCACGCGTTGGTCCCTAAGCCCCCATCCCCTAAACGGACTTTCCTGGGGCCAATGGTAGCAGGAGCGGTCCCTCACCTGGGAGAACCCGCATGGACCCGTCCCCGGCCACCGGGACCACACTACGTGCGACACCTAATTCTGAGGGCCCCTTCCCAGAACGCCCGAAGTCGGAGAGTAATACTGGGAAGCGAGGCCGGCGGGGTCGGCAGAGGGCGGAGACGAGGCGTGGACAGAGGGACGTGGAGAGGGGACGGGCCAGGGAGGAAGAGCCAGGCAGGGCCACCTTGCAGGACTGCTGGTGCATGTTGAAGGTGCTGACGATGCCCTCCGTGACCTCGCGGCCGGAGCGCTCCACCAGGTACTCCGCCAGCCGGTTGGTCAGGTAGGTCTTGCCGGTGCCGCTGGGGCCCGAGAGGACCAGGCGCCGGTGCTTGAGCAGGAGGCTGATGTAGTGCTGCATCATGGGCTTGGGGATCAGCGTCTCGAACACCAGGCTGTCCACACACTTCTCCTTCACACCTGCGCCCAGCCCAGAGAGCATGAGTGTCCACAGGGCCCTGGGGACGGTGAGGACCCTGAGGGGCTTGCCTCCTCGGTACAGGAGCCCACGGAAGAACTCGGAGCCACCTGCCCCAGGAATGCCCTCACCCGTGAGCGCCGACCACGTGCGCCTGACCTTTAGGGACATGCTGGGAGCTACAATGTGTGAGGGAGCTGAGCAGAGGCTTCCCAGCGAACCACCACGTCCCCGGGATCCAAAGTCAGGACGGGCTCTTGTCTCTATGTCTCACGTTACGGTCGCCCTTGGTACCGCGGGGGATTGGTTCCTGCACCTCCCACCCCAGGGACACCAAAATCCGAGGGTGCCCTAGCACCTTACGTAAAGGATGGAGGATTTGCATGTGCTGTACCTACACGCTCTCTTGTACCTGAAAACATCTGCAGATGCTTGTGATGCCCAATACAATGTAAATGCTGTGTAAGGAGCTACGCTGTATTGTTTAGGGAATGGGAACAAGGAACAAAGTCTACATGTTGCAGTCATAGGCCTAACCAGGGAGCACATAGGCAACAATGTATCCATAGAGCGCACATAAGCAACAATGTATCCATAAAGCGCACATAAGCAGCAATGTATCCATAAAGCGCACATAAGCAACAATGCAACCAAGTGCACACAAGCAGCAATGTAACCACAATATGCACATAAGCAACAATGTATCCATAAAACACACATAAGCAACAATGCAACCAAAGTGCACACAAGCAACAATATAACCACAAAATGCACATAAGCAACAATGTATCCACAAAGTGCACATAAGCGACAATGTATCCACAAAGTGCACACAAGCAACAATATAACCACAAAGTGCACACAAGCAACAATATAACCACAAAGTGCACACAAGCAACAATATAACCACAAAGTGCACACAAGCAACAATATAACCACAAAATGCACACAAGCAACAATGTATCCACAAAATGCACATAAGCGACAATGTATCCACAAAGTGCACACAAGCGACAATGTATCCACAAAGTGCACACAAGCAACAATGTATCCACAAAATGTACATAAACAACAACGTAACCATGAAATGCACATAAGCAACAAGGCAACCTGCAGAGTGTACACAAGAAACAATGTAACCGTGGAGTCCACACGAGCAACAAGGTAACTGTAAAGTGCACACAAGCAACAACGTAACCACGAATGTACATATGCAACAATGTAACACTTAAAAGAACGCTTTCCATCGGGGTTGGAAGCACACGGCGTAGCTGCTCAATAACTGCTGTTGAACAAACCGCAGGGGTTACCTGACGGTCCCCCCTTCACCCCAAAGACAGAGGCTGACCTTTGAGGGAGACCGATACGTTAGTGACACCTCGGCGGCAGGGGGGCATCTCGGGGGGCTCCGTGTCCAGCAGGCGCTTCACGTGGCTGATGCTGTAGCCGTGGATGGAGTCGGTGCTCAGGCCCAGGGTGGACGCGGGGTCCATCTTGGAAATGTAGTCCTGACGGAGGAGGGAGGGAGGGCAGGAAAACAGTGAGGAGCGCTGCGAAGACGCGCACACAGATGAGGGAGCCCCGAGAAAAGGGATCGGGAGGGGGCCAAAGCGGAGGAACGGGGCAGGAGCGTGTGCTCTGCGAGGGGCGGGTGTGTGTGTGACACGGCACCCGGGGGGAGGGGCCGGCAGCCCGTGCGAGGCCGCGTGCACCTCACCTTGAACACCTGGAAAACAGCTTCGTCCAGCATCTTCCAGTCGACCTTGCCGCTGACCTTGCTGCAGCCCAGGAAGAACTCCTGCTGCTTCAGGTCCTGCACGGCCAGAGGGAGGCGTGAGTCTGGGGGTGCAGGGCTCCACGGGAAGGAGGCCCCCAAACCCCGGGAGTGAGCGCTCTGCTTTGGGGTGTTCAGGGCGTGCCCGCAAGCCCTTACCCCTCTGATGATGTGCTGCGGGGGCATCCGCACCACCACCCGCAGGGTGGCCTCCTCCTTGGGGCCGCAGGTGCTGATGCCATCCATGGGCGACAGGTCTGCGGGCAGCGAGAGGGGCTGTCACCTTGGGGCACCTCCCTGTCACCGTCCCTTCTCAGTGACCCTCACGCGCCACAGAGAAGAGACGCGAGCCCCAGACGGAAAACAACCCTGTGTCCGGGGACGCGCCCGCCTCCCAGAGCACGGGGGGCCGTGCGGGAGTGGACGGGACCCTCGGCTCCTCCTCCCCCAACAGGTACCTGTGTCCGTGAGACTCGGGCTGAAGGAGTGGGTGAGAGCGAGCCCCAGCGAGCGGCGTGGGGACGACAGAGCCGACGACCCAGGGGCCTGCCCTGGGGTGGGGCCCGATGAGGGGCCGGGGGCGACCTTCAGCCGGTCATTCTCCGCTTTTAGCAGATCCACCTCCAACTGTGGCCAGAACAGATGGGGCAGCGACAGTGTGGGCAGGGGCCCGGGACACGGGGCAGCGAGTATCGGGGCCCAGGACAGGGGGCAGCGAGCTCAGGGGCCTGGAAGAGGGGGCAGCGAGCTCAGGGGCCCGGCCATGCCCCCTGCAGCCCCAGATCAGGCGGGACAGGGGGCAGCGAGTATCGGGGCCCAGGACAGGGGGCAGCGAGCTCAGGGGCCTGGAAGAGGGGGCAGTGAGCTCGGGCCCGGCCATGCCCCCTGCAGCCCCAGATCAGGCGGGACAGGGGGCAGCGAGCTCAGGGGCCTGAAATAGGGGGCAGTGAGCTCAGGGGCCCGGCCGTGCCCCCTGCAGCCCCGACGCTGACCTGCATGTTGTGCATGGTCTCCCGGAGCTGGTCCAGCTGGTGGGCGGAGTTAAGGGCCTCGAGGCGGATGTCCGTCAGCTTCATCTCCTTCTCCCACAGCTCGGAGCGCAGCTCGGACACTTCTTTCTTCTCTGGCTCGTCCTCCTCACTGGCGTGGAACAGCCTCGCGTGGGCAGGGGCCCTGGAAGAAAACGCGAGTCAAGCCAGCTCCACGCGGAATTGCTGGCTCCCGGGCTGCATGGGGGCCAGGTGGGGGGCCGCGTGCGGGAACCGGGCTGCGTGGGGGCCGCGTGGGGGCTGTGTGCGGGAACCGGGCTGCGTGGGGGCCGCATGCGGGAACCGGGCTGCGTGGGGGACTGGGTGGGGGGCCGCATGCGGGAACCGGGCTGCGTGGGGGCCGTGTGGGGGCCGCGTGCGGGAATTGGGCTGCGTGGTGGGGGGCCACGTGCACGGGGCGCGGGCTGGTGGCCAGCGGGGGGACCGCGCTCACTCGGTGGGGTCAGCGCCCACGGAGGACGAGTTGGAGGACTTGATGGAGGGGGAGGCCGTGTCGGGGGCCCCGGGCTGCAGCTTGGGGGACGAGGGTGCCGAGGAGTCGGGGGTGGCGATTTCCTCGATGTCGGAGTACGAGGAAGCGGACTTGGGCCCCTTTTTGATGCTGAAGGCTTTGTTGAAGGAGCTGCGGAGCTGGAAGAGAGCAGACGCACGGGGGAGCCGTCAGGGCCCCGCTCCCTGGGGCTCGGCCTCCCTCCCTGTGGGCTCGGGAAACATGAACAGGAGCAGCCTGAAATGGGGCCCAGACAGAGCGGGGCGTCTGGCCTGCGGCTGCTGATGGGCTGTGGGGCCCCCTGGCTCTTCTCACTGCTCTGGGGGGGCTGTGCCCCCGACAGGGACGAAGAGAGACCCCGAGCTAGTGGCTCACAAGGATCCAACCGCCTTCCGCCGCCGACCACGGGGTGCTCGGGGGGGAGCCTAGACCCCGGGACCCCGACCGGACGCAGGCCCCCCTCTGTGCACCGTCACCCGGACACGGGGGCGGGACGCGGCGGCGGTCAGCAGCAGGGGCGCGTGGGGCCCCTGGAACTGTCGCTCCCGCTCACTCCCCACAGCAGAGCGGCTCCGGGCTCCCTGCTGCTGAACGACAGGCGCTTCCTGGCTGTTCCCGAGGTCCCGGGGACGCTGCCCTCTGGTGGGGACGCACTGGGGTCAGGGGTGAGCCGCAGGCGCAAACCAGGGGCCCCCACACAGCATGCACCCCACACGGGCACGGATGGAATGGCAGTGAGAGTCAGGAGGGGCCCCGGGACCAGGGCAGGCCCGGCATCGGGCCGTGAGACGCGGACTCCTAAGTGCCCGCGGTGACGTCGGAGATGATGGGGTGTGTGTATGGGGGGGCCTGCAGGTTGGGCTGGGGGGGCCGGGCTCTGTCATGGGGACAAGTGAGTGTGCAGGGGACACAACACCTGTGAGCACTTGGGGCTCAAACGTCCCGCAGGCTGTTCTCCAGGGAGACAAGAGCGGATGCTGCAAAGGCCCAGGCGCCGGCTGCCTGGAGGCCGCACGAGACGCTGGGCCTGGGCCAGGCTCCTGATGCTCAACCCAGCGACCTGTCCTCTACCTACCGCCTCAGGGGCAGTGGTGTGTCATACGTGTGTGCATGCGAACATGCATGCACATACGTGGACACACATGAGCGTGCATGTGAACATACACACGAGTGGCACGAGCACGTGATTGCATGTGCATGAGTGCGCACATGTGTGGGTGTGCCTGCGTGCACATGAGCGCACAGACACATGGCTGTGCATGTGCACTGATGCACACATGAACACACGTTTGTGCACGTGTGCGCACACATGGTTGTGCGCCCTGCACAGTACACGTGTGAATGCACATGTGCATGTTTGCACACATGTGCACACATGTGCATGCAGAACATCCCGCGCGCTCCTGTCACCTTGGCTCTTCCCTCCTGTGTGGTGTGTCCCCCCCTGTGCCATTGGCGCCTCTCGCCCATGAATCCCTTCAGCGTCCGTGGACTCAACGGGGCATCTGTCAGGGCTGGGTTGGCACCAGCGATCTAACTTGGTTGCTGTCCCCTCGGTACTTCTATGGGCCCCCCGATGGCTGAGACTGGACCCCACTGTCTGGTTTGTACGGACGTCGTGGGCTTGCTGTCTGTCTTGGGCTCCGGGCTCATCGCGGGAAGTGCTTGATGCTGAGGGCTTCCGGGTTTGGGGACCCTGCACTGGGCCGCACCCCTCGCCTGACTCTGGTTCATCTCAGTCTAGGGCTAAGTTCTCGGGCGGGACCCACATGGAACCGGCCTCTGGGAAGCGCAGTCAGACCTGCTCCCCCGTCCCGGGCTCCTAGCATTTGATGGAACCCCAACGAGAAGGCAGCTCCATTGGCTCTCACGACAGGCCCGCTTTGTGACTGGGGACGCGGGACAGGTCAGAACCGTGTTGGGCTTTCCCATGGGGCCCCCGCCGGACCCCCCTCTGTCCTCGCGGGGTGGCTGTGGAGGGACCATGCAGGGCGTGAGCCGGGGGCTCTGGGGTGAGTGAGGGTCACGGTGAGTCGCATGAATGGCTGTTCTCGGGGGCGGGGCTGCTGTGAAAATGGGGGGGCAGTATGGCAAAGGGGAAGAGAAAACGGGGGGAGAGGAACTGGTCTCTTACCTCGTAGACCTGGAAAAAAATGGGGATGTGAAGTCAGCATTTTGAAGGGGGGGAAAGAAAAGAAGCAACAACTTAATCACTCGAGTCACACAGCTGGTTCCTGGCTGCACTACGCAGGGATGCGGGTCAGTCCTGACGGGGGCAGAGGGCAGAGGGCAGAGGGGTGACGTCTCTGCTGGGGTCCGCTCCTTACCACGGGCAGCAAGGGGGCTAACGTGTCTGAGCCCAGCCAGCAGGGCTTCAGAAAGGCCGTCTAGGATCATCTGGGCAAACAGAACCCACTGTCCCTGGGCCGGAGGTACCGGTACCGCCGAGGCGTCTGGAAGGGACCCCGAGCGTTCGACAGGGACCGCGGGGACGACCCGCATGGCGCGGGTGGCCAGGGGCCAGCGGGGGTGTGTGCGGCAGAGGGCGGCTCTCCGACCAGCGGGGCGACGAGGGGAGGACCTCAGCCAGCCCCTCGGGGCTCCGCGTCAGACGGGACCCTGACCCGGCGGGTTCTGGGACCCACCCAACTCTTCTTCTTCTTCTTCTTCGCGTCGGCGTCCTTCCCGCTGCCGATGCTGGAGTGGCTGGTGATGCTGTTGAGGCTGGAGATGCTGTCCGAGGAGTTCTGCCTCTTGATGCGAAGGTCTGAGGCGGAGACAACGCAGACGGGGCGGGTCAGAGGCCCGGTGCCAGGATGGCCGCACGGGGCGCAGGGCGCGGGCCGGCGGCTCCCAGGCCCCCGCGGCCGGCGTGCCGGGTCCTGCTTTCCGCACAGACGTGGTCTCAGCGCAGGAAGCGCCATCGCGGGCGAGAAACCAGTCAGGGAGCCTCCCTGTGCCCAGGATGCTCGGGGTCTAGAGGGAGACCCGGCCACACGGCCGGACGGGGGCTCAGGGACCTGGTGAGACCCCGGGGGGCTCCCCGCCCGCCCCCCACCTTTGGGTGCGGCTTCGGAGGCCGTGAGGGCCCCCTGGATGACCGCCTGGGCCTCGGAGTTCTTCTTCTTCAGGAAGTCGATGGTTTCCCGCAGGTCCAGCAGCTCCGTGTCCTGCGGGAAGAGCGGCCCCCGGTCAGGTGGGCGGGACGCAGGACAGTGGGGGCCGGGGCAGCCGCGGGGACGGCAGGTGGCCACGCAGGGTGACAGGGAGGGAGGGAGGGGGTGGCCCCGGTCGCCCGAGCGGGTCCCTCCCAGCCGCCGACCTTCTCCTCCGCCGTCTCCGCCAGGTGCCGCAGGCGCGACGTCATGTTCACCAGGCTCTGCTCGAACGCGGCCACCAGGTTGGCCTGCAAGGGACACAAGAGGACGTCCTCAGGCCGCCCGGGGCTCCGGCGGGGACGCGGCGAAGCTCCCGGTGTTCTGGGGGCCGCACGGGAGCTGAGCAGCTGTGGGGCCTCCACAGCCTGCCCGCCGGGCGTCCGGGCACCCCAGGACCCCGAGGCGAGAGGCGGGCTGGGGGCGCAGGCTATGCACTGGCAGCAGGATGTGCAGGAGCCGTGAGGGACGGAGGCCGGGACCAGGAAGGGCCCACGGGCACGCTGGTGACCCGGGCAGGGGACGTGCCCAGCTTGTGTCTGTGACAGGCGCTCAGGGCTCCCTGCTGGCCAACCACCCCCACCGCCATCCCCTGTGACCCTGAGCGGTTTGCCTCGGGCCTCAATCATCACCCCGTGTCCCTGCCGGTGCCGTCGACACGCGGCCGGGGCCCCTGCACACCTGCGTGTGAGGCCCCAGAGCCCGGCTTCTGCGTGTCCTGCACCAGCCTCTTCTCTGGGGGGCAGGGGGCCCCCTCCCCCATGTCTCCTGCCTCCCGCGGAACCTCCCCTAACCCTCGACCTCCTCAGGGTGCTTGTGGGACCCCCAGGGCTGAGTGGCTGGTGGGGGAGGCTGGGACCCCGGGGCTGTGGGACGGTCCCCAGTCCCGTGTCCTGTCTCCGGTCCTGCCTGAGGGCCTGGCTGCCGCCTCAGCCTCGGGGTCCCAGGGTGTGACCCTGGCTGCCGGCTTGTGTCTGAGCCAAAGAGCATTTCCTGCTGTGAGAACCGTCCAACTCCAAGTTCATCTGCTTGGCTCTCGCCCAGGTCCCCAGCGTGACGCTGACAGCCGGCCTCGCACACCAGGGGTGAGGGGGACGGCGAGCTCGCTATGTCCCCGGGGCCCCTCCCCCGGCGTCTCGGGGCGTGCAGGGCGGGACCCCGGAGGAGCCGCCTGGTGTGCGGGGAACAAGCTCTTGTTTGTCCGCAGCACTTGTGGGTCCAGGGGGAGGAGGTGCCGGTGACGAGCCGTGCGACGCGTGTGCGCGGAAGGATCGGGAGCAGACGACAGAGACGCGGGCGACAGGCGGCGTCTGGGTGGGGGCCCCTCCCCGCTCCCCGGGCAGGACCCCGGGCCAGGCAGCTGGGCTCCCGGGAGAGCCGCCCACCCCGCAGCGGAAGCTGACGAGCGGACACTTGGAAAGGCCGCGTGTCCGCGTAGCAGCTGCTGTTTACGGCTTTTGGGGAGAACGGCGCTTCTGTTCTCTGCTCGCGACGCGGCCCCGGCCGGGCGGGGGCGGCCCTCCCTGCTCCCCATCCCGCGGGCACAGAATCCGCGCCTGTGGGCAGGCCGAGGGCATGGACCACGTCGGCCGGCTGCCCAGGGCCCCTGCGAAGACGAGCGTGGTCCCCGACAGACCCCAAACGGCCGGCTCCGTGCTGCCCATCACGCGGACCACGCCGGGGCCCAGGCAGGGCCGGGCTCTGGGGACTCACGGTCGTAGCCCGGGACGATTCCCGTCCTCGTTTCTTCCCTGGCAGCGCGAACGCACCCACCCTACCGATGAGGCCGGGGGCTGAGAGCCGCTCTTTATAGAAACCGGGACAGACACGGGGAGGCCCCACCCCTTGGGCTCCCCGGGTGCCTCCTGCACACAAGTCCTCCGTGGGCCGAAACGGTCTCGCGTCCGCCACCCGACGCCCCCACGTCCGGGCACTCACGTTGGCAGAGAGCTGAGAGGTCAGGGTGGCCACTTTCTCCTGCGACGATTCCAGTTCCCTCCGGAGCTTCCGGATTTGCTGCAGGAGGAAGAGAGACAGAGGCTCACGCGGCAGAAGCGCGGGCGTGGGGGCGCGTGGAGCGCGGCGGGCTCGCAAGTGGACCGAGGCCCCACGCCTACCTCAGACTGCATCCTCTCCTCCGCCTGAAGCAGGGGGCGCAGAGGAGAGAGACAGAGACAGAGGGGCGGTTACTGCCGGCGAGAAGCCAGGCCCGGGGGGCCCGGGGGGCCGGGCTGAACCTGGCTCTTGGCCCGGACCCCACGCTCGGGTTCAGGGGACAGAGCCTCCCACCAGCTGTCACTGCCCGGAGGCCCGATCCGTCCTGCCTCCCACGTGGAGGGCGAAGAATCGGGGGGCAGAACAAGTCCTAGAGTGAAGGTGGTGGGGAGAGGGGCCCCCCGAGGTCACCGGGTGAGTTCTGGGTGGGGACAGGACCGGCCCGTCTCATGGGGCCACAAGTGTGTCCCACTGGCTGTGACGAGGGGCTGGAATAGAGCAGCTCAGGAAGAGCGTGGAAGCCAGAAAGACCCCTGAGGGGCTGAAGCTGCCCCACCCAGACCCACCCGCCTGTCACCCCCGGACGCAGGCCCTGGGGGGCCGGGGGCACGTGGGCGCTCACCGAGGAGTAGGTGGAGGAGGCGCTGGAGGCCAGAGACAGCACAGAGCCGTGAACTGCAGGGGAAGCGGAGCAGGCGGTTAGCGCGGGGCCCGGGGAGGGCGGCAGCACCGCGCTCGGGTCCAGACGCCGGTTCTCAGGGCGACCGGAGCGAGTGAAAGAACACGCTGGGGGCCCGGCTGGCGGGACTGCAGCCCAAGGCTGGCAGTGGCTCCGGAGCAGAACCGGCTGGTTCTCCACGCTCACCGGGGGGCTAAGGGGTGGGGGTCCCACACAGCGGGGGTGTTCTCTCCCCATAGCGGGAGGACTGAGGGCGGCTTCCCTCCGTAGCTGCTCAGAACAGACCCTGGGGGCCGCACCAGTGTCCTGGGGACCTCCGGGTGGAGGGTCCCTGATGTGTCAGACCCCAGCCCCCATCGCTCAGGGGAGCCGCATGGACAGACCCAAGGCCCGTGTGGGAGAGACGTCCCTGGATGTCCCCACGCACGTGAGGGGCTGGGACGGGGGGCGGTGGGCACCGCGGGGCCCGGCCTCACTCCCGGCCCCGGGCGTCTGGGCCCCTGGACCCTTGGAGGGCGCGGCAGGAAAGTGCTGACATGGGTGATGGCCCCACACTGTGTCCAGGGTCTGGCGCAGGGTGGCCCGCGTGCCGGGAGGGCTCACCGTCGTCCGTGGGGTCTCGGAAGGATCCCGACCGGATCATGCCCTTGGGCCTGTCGGCCAGGGAGAGGCTGCTGCCCGTCTGGGAGCCGCTGTAGAGCTCGAAGGCCGCCTCGTGGGTGGGAATGCTGTTGGAACGGGCGATTCTCGGCGTGGTGGCCGCCGTGGGACTCACTGGAAGGACAGGGGGAAGGGACGGGAGGGGCGGGGTCACCGGCACTCGCTCAGGCCTCGGGGGGTGGAGCTCCAGGGCTGGGGGCCGTGAGGCGGGCTGGGGGGCACAGGGGGGGTCTCTCCGCGGCTGACTGTCTGGAAGCAGGGTGGGCGGCGTGGCCACTTTGTAGGCCCCGCAGTCCCGCTGTGTGGCTCTGAGGTTGGGCCAGGGGCCTGGAACCTTCCCGCGGCTCCGGCGTGGGGCCCCCAAAACAGGGTGTTGCGTCTCCTTGAGATGAGACGGGGGCCAGGGGCTCAGACCCAGAGGCAGCAGCTCCGGATGCCGGGCCGGGCCGGCTGGGGAGGGGGCCGGGCTGGGGCCCGTGGGCTTGCACATCAGGGGGTGGCTCCCGGCACCCCTCCCCCTAAAGCAGCAAGGAGCACGGCCGGCCCTGCCCGGGGCCCCGGGGTGTCCGGGGTGTGACGTAGACGGATGAGTGGCTCCCGCTCGGTGGAGAACAGGGAGCTTCTCTGGCCGAAGCCTCTGTCCCCAGCGGCGGCTGCACAGTGGCCCCCGTGAGACCTCGTCCCGGCCCCACCCAGCCCTTGTCACCTGCTCTGGTCCCTCAGTGGAGGCTCAGAGCAAGGGCCCGACGGCACCTCCTTCCAGGCCCCCTCCCCCTGAGGCCTTGCAGAAGGTGTGGCCGGAGCGGGAGACCCCGCCTGCAGTGGGGGGTGGGGACCTAGGGCCTCCCCTCCCGGCTGCCAGGGGCCTGGCTGGTGGGGTTCCCACGCCCTGGGCCTCCTGTCAGACCTGGACGCTACAAGGACCCCCACGTGTGCTCAGCACTTGGAGCCCCGACTTCGGCTGCGTGTCGGGTAAACGGAGGCGCCATGACGTGTGAGTCAGACGGGAGCTGAATGCGAAGCCCAGCGCCTGGCGGCCCCCCGGCCCCGGCCCCCCAGCACCCCTGGCCCCCCAGGACCCCCAGGCCCCCGGCCCCCGTGAGTGACAGGCGACACTGACCTACGTTGGTGAGCTGGCCCTTTGCGCTCAAGGACACAGACAGCACAGGGGTCTCCGGCGGCTCATCCGGCTCGGGCAGCCCCCCGACGGCGTGGGGGTCCCGCCTCTCCTTGCCGTCCTCCTGGGGCTGCACCTGGTACCTGTGGGCGCAGCTCGCTCAGTCTGGGCAACTTCAAGGTGCCACCACCGGTGGGGGTGGGGTAGGGTGTGCAGCAGGACCAGCAAAAGAAGGGGCGGGTGGGGTGCCCACGGAGGGAGGGACAGGTGGGCCGGGGGGCGTGGCCTGTGGGAGTGCAGGGAGGGATGGGGGGCCGGGGGGCGTGGCCTGTGGGAGTGCAGGGAGGGATGGGGGGCCGGGGGGCGTGGTCTGAGCAAGCAGGGGGGGGGGAGGGAGGGAGGGACGTCGCGGACCCGGGTTACCTGAGCCCCTTCTTGGGCAGAGTGTTCCGGTCCCGCTGACCGCTGTGGGGAGAAGAAAGGGAGTTTGTGGGCCCATCTCAGGAACCAGAGCCTGGGTCCCCAGATGGGGGGATGGGCCCCTGAACACAGGACAGGGGACAGAAGACCTCCCTGTCTCTCGGAGTTGGGAAGAAAACAACACTGCTTAACATGCGTTAATAAAAACACATAGGGGGGAGGCCGGACGGCTCAGCGGGCTGAGCACTTGCTTTCCTTTTTTTTTTTTTTTAAAGATTTATTTTATTGATTTTTGACAGAGAGAAACAGCTACAGAGAGAGACAGAGAGAAGGGGGAGGGCCCAGAGCCGTCTCCATAGTTCACATTAGTTTTCCATATAGTTTCACTCCACAGGTGGGCACAGGGCTGCGCAGGGCAGGAACTGGGCCGGGAGCCTCCCACATAGGTCCCGGCAGGAACTGGGCCGGGAGCCTCCCGCATAGGTCCCGGCAAGAACTGAACTGGGGGCACACCCCAGCTCAGCACGTGGGTCCGCATGGGCCGGGGCCGGGATTCGATCCTCGGGGCTTCAAAGCGAGCACTTAACCCGCTGAGCCCTCCCGGCTTTCCCAGCACTTGCTTTCTTAACGGCGAGGTCTGGGGATCGAATCCTGGCCCCGGCCCGTGCAAACCCACGTGCTGAACTGCAGCACAAGTGACGGCTGACCCCGGCGGCGAAGGTTCTCGCCTCCCACGCGGGGGGCCCCCAGTTTGGCCCCGCCCCACGTGGCCCCACGTCCACCTGTGTGGAGTGAAACCCGGTCACAACTGATGACGTGCAACTATGGAGACGGCTCTGGGCCCTCCCCCTTCTCTCTGTCTCTAACAACAAATCTGAAAAGAAAAACTGGAAGCTGCGGCGTGGGGCCACACGGGGTCGGCCCTGCATGGGGTGCAGCCAGCCCTGTCTCCCCACCTGTCCAGGTGCCCAGCCCGGGGGCTTCCGCTCCAGGGCAGCTCCTCTGCGTCGTCTTCTGGGGGTGCGGCCGGGGGGCCGGGGGGGGCGGGGGTGCTGCCCGGGAAGGCGCTGGGCAGGCTCATGGGCATCTGCAGGGATTCCATGCTCCGGTGCAGCCCCGAAAGTTTGGGGTACATGCGGGCCTCCTTGGGGACGCTGAACCCGCTCATGAGCTCCAGGCCCTGGGAGAAGCTGGCCGAGTTGATGTTGAGGATGGGGGCCGGGCTGGGGGTGAAGCAGGTGGGGAGGGGGCCCCCGGCAGCCGAGCCGGCCCCATGCAGCTCCGGGGCCTTCGGGGCGTGGGTGTCGCTGGCCGAGGGCAGGTCCAGGCTGTTGGAGTTGACCTTGTCGAGGTTGGCGAGGGAGGGCGGCTTGACAAAGCTCTTGGCTGCGGCCCTGAGACGAGGAGAGAGAGAGGAACGCTCAGGAGAGCGGCGTGAACACGCCGGGGGGCGGCGAGACCACGTAGGCCTGTGACGCGGGACACGGGGCGAGGAGACACCCTCAGGTCTCAGCGATGGGGACACGGGAGGGCCTGTGTATGTGTGTGCGTGTGAATGGACGCAGCGAGGCCGGCGTGCAGGTGCTGAGAAGGGGAAAGGTCTGGCAGGAAGCAGCCCGAACCAGGTGAGTTTGGGCAAGAGTCTGAAAGCAGGGGACGCAGTGGGCTCCCGTGGGGGGCCCGGGGAAGCAGGACAGGCCACTGTCATGGGTGCCAGAAGCTGGGCAGGTGGAACGGGCCGGGGGGTGGGTACCTGACGGGGGTGGGTGGCAGGTCCGCCAGCTTGGCGGCTGGGGGGTGGCCGGCTTGGCTCTTTGGAGTGCTCTCTGGGGAGCCGGCGCTCTTCAGGGCGACGCTGTCTGCGTCCAGGGCCACAGCCTTGGCCTTGGCCTTCTCCTTCTCCCGGTCCGTCTGATTGACAGGGGCTGGCGAGGGCCGCCCGCCGGCCACCTTGGACGGCTCCTTCAGCCTGGAGGGCGCGAGGCCGGCCTGCTTGGCGCTGAGCAGGCTGGGGTCGAGGTTGCTGCTCACGGGGCGCGGCCCGCCGCGGCCCCCGGTCACGCTCATGGAGCTGGACTTGGCCGGCCGGGGCAGGCTGCGGTACTGGATGGCGGACCGGGCGCCCGGGGCCAGGAAGCCGGGCTCTGGGCTGTTGGACACGTCCAGGCTGGTCTTGCGTCCGTTCACCGGCTTCACGGGGATGCCCGAGGTCTTCTGGGGCTTGCCCAGCGTGGCCGAGCCGCCGGCCTGCATGACGGTGGCCGTGCCTGTGGCCGGAGGGGGCTTCTTGTAGCCAAACGACCCCGAAGTGGAGGGCCGGGCGATGCCTGAGGGGGGCTTCTTGGCGTCACCCAGGCGGTCCCGGCCGGCGTCAGAGGACGAGCGCTGGAGCCCGGGGTTCCTCACGGCCAGCTTGGCTCTGTCCGCAGCTCTGCCTTCCGGTTTGCCTGCCAGAGGGGACGGGAAAGCCCTTGTCTTCAGGGGCCCACGGATGGCTGGGCAGCCCCTGCACAACCGGGGACCTTTCTCACCAGAGGGAAGGAGACCCTGGATGGGGGTAGGGCTGAGGCTGGGAGGGGCCGGGGTTCTGCTCTTTTCTGCTCCCGCTTGGGCTAAGACGGTGAGGCCAGCGTGAAGGGTATGAAGGGGTGTGTGTAGCGACCGGTCAGGAGGGAAGAGGAGGGAGCAAACAGCCTGGAGAGGCCACGCCCACTGGCCACGGGGACGGGGGCACTGACGGGGGCGCCCAGAAAGCCCCTAGTGAAGGCGAGGACACCCCGAATGCCCCGGTGGGGAGGAAAGAGGCCCGCAGGGTATCTGAGGCGGGCTGTCCTAGTGTCTGGGCACAACCCCTGCACCTGCGGCCTCACCCTGCGGGGTGGGCTCAGCCACGGCCCCAGTTCAGGTGTTTGCTTCCACCTCTGCAAAGCGGAGCGTGGCTGACCTGCAGGAATGCTGCGGGACCAGAAGGGGCCAGGGGAGGGGCCACGTAAAGGGCCACGGGACCAGAAAGGCCACGGGACTGGGAGGAGGCCATGGGACCAGGGCCACGCAAGGGACCACAGAGAGGCCACGGGGAGGCAGACCATGTAAGGGACCACGAAGAGGCCATGGGGGCCAGGCCACATAAGGAACCACGGAGAGGCCACAAGAGAGCCACAGGGCCAAGCCACGTGAGAGGCCACAGGACCAGAAGGGTCGTGGGAGGGGCCACAGCCAGAGTGGCAGCACTGCACCTGCCATGGTCCTGGGGCAGAGGAGCCACCGCAGACCCAGGTCTCTGCACCCCCCCCTTGCCCGCCTCACTCCACTCACCTGCGACCTTGAGGGCGCTCTGGGCCGTGTGGGTGAGGGGGGACGTGACAGCCACGGGTGGGGTCTTGCCCTTCTTCAGGGACCCAGGGTGCCCCAGGCTGATGGGCTTTTTCAGCTCCGCGACCTTGGACTCGTCGTCACAGCTCTCGGGCCGCTCCCGCCGCCACTTGGAGCCGGCGGGCTCCATCTTCAGGCTGCCGCTGTCGTACTGCGGCTTTCTGGGCGCCTTCTCCTCCGACTCACTGAACCAGCTGAGCCCGCTCTCGGCCAGGGAGCGCTTCTCGGAGTCCGTGCGCAGCTGCAGAGACACCAGGCGGTCACTTGGCGGGGGCAGGGGCTCACCTGGGGGGCTGGGTCCTGCTTACCCCCAGAGGCTAAGTGAACCCCGGCCTCCACCCACACTCCAGGGCGCCCCAGGACAGCCAATGTCTGGGGAGACAGGCTGGGAGCTGCAGGTTTCTTTCTGCCGGCTCTGCAGGGACTTGGCCGGGGCCGTACGAGGACCTAGGCCACAGGGTGGTTGAGGGACGTGCACACCCGCCCACAGGCCCGGCCCCGGAGGCCCGGTGTCTGCAAGCGCACGCACCACTATCGCGGAGTTCCTGCGAGAGGCCGTGGGGGTGGTCGGGAGGGAGTTGAGCGAGGAGCCGGCATTGAACTCCTCGGAGCTGAGGTTGTCGGAGGCATCGCTGAGCCCGCTGCTGATGGAGCTGCTCTCGTCCCAGCTGCAGGACAGGAGGGGGTGGTCAGAGGTGCCGGCACCCGAGGGGGCTTCCCTGCCGGAAGGACAGCACAGGCCGGCCCCGAGAAGGCTGGGGGTGAGGCCCGGGCCTACAGGTGACTCAGGTGTGACCTCAGTGGCCTTGTAACCCGGCATGTTCTCTAAGGGGAGATTGTCCTTATCTAGAGATGCATTATAACCAAACAGAGAGATACATTATAACAGAACAGAGAAATACGCTGTAACAAGAGAGAGATATGCTGTAACAAAACAGAGATTTGCTGCAAAAAAAAGAAAGATACATTATAGGGAAACAGATACATTATAAAAACAGGTGATGCTTAGAACCAGCTAATGACACAAACCAATTTCTTCTCCCTGTAAACAGCTCCCATTCTTCCAAATCACCGACTCTCTTGTTCATCTTTAGGTTGTGTTCTCTGGGTACTTTCCCTCTCTGTCCCCAATCCCTACATTTTTTTTAAACAAGGGCCAGGGACAGCTTTATCTTTCCTAGAACTGCTGGGACCTGTCACTTGTCACTGCCCCTCCCCTGGGACCAGGTCCCGCCTCTAAACACCATGGACTGGAGACCGTAGCCCTGCAGCTCTGCTGTGAACCAGCAGGCGGCAGAAGGAGCCAGGGGGTGCCCTGTGGGAGGTCAGAAGCGGGGACACACCCCTGGTGAGGCCGGGCCACTGCAGCCTGAGGACTGAGGACTCTCAGGACTGAGTCTTCAGGAGTTTGCAAAACCCATCAGCCATGAGCCGGCTGCGGAGGGAGGAGGGCAGGGCCCAGGGCTGCTGCTCTGAGCCGGAGTCTGAGGCCTCCCTTTTAATTCTCTTTAGAATATTTAATTTATTGTTTTTGACAGAGACAGAGAAGGGGGAGGGCCCAGAGCCATCTCCATAGTTGTGCATCATCCGTTTTTCACATGGTTTCCTTCCACACAGGTGGGCGGGGGCCGTGCAGGGCAGGAACTGGGCTGGGGGCTCCCGCATGGGAAGCTCACCCCAGTTCAGCATCTGGGTCCCCACGGGCCGGGGCCGGGACTCAATCCTTGGTCCCCAGGGCTGCAAAGCGAGCACTTAACCCGCTTGAGCCCTCCCGGCTCCCCCTTCCCCCTCCAGATCTTAAACTTCTCATTTCCCATGTCCACTGTGAGCATCTCTAGGTCCCTTCCCATCAAACACTCAGTTGTCTTGACTCCTGTCCTTCCCTCCCCCTCTTCATGCTGCCATGTGCCCCCCAACCCGCCTTCTCCTCCGTCCCATCCCCCGCTTCGCTCCGGGTCGGGCCCTGAGTCCCGCGGTGGATGGAACGGATCCCAGGCGTGTCCCGAGCCATCAACACAAAGCACCAGCCAAGGGCACGGCCCTGGGGCCTCGTCCAGCCTCGGCCTGGCCAGCGTCTGCAGAGCTCCTGATGTCACTTGTGTGGCCTCGGGAAAGGGGTGACTGTCCAAGTGAGCGCACAGCCCACGGGAGGGCGGGGTGTTCAAGTGACACGAATACCGTATCAGACGCGCAGGCAACACGCACAGGAGAACCCGGAGAACAAAGTGACTTAGTTTTCCACGCGAGTCCACAAGTGTGGCCGCGGCGGCGGGGGACACATAAACACGGCACACACCCCCTGCTCCGCTCCCACCGGCTCCCACGCCCCACGTCCCGAGTTCCCGCCAGGCGACGGCTGTTCGGAAAGCCACGTAACCCCTGCTGCACTGGGGCCTTAGGACCGCGCTGTCGGAACTTCCGGTTCTCCGCTGAAACGCCCCATCCACTCGTGAACCTCTTCTGCTCAGACCTCAAAAACACCCCCAGGAGACACGTCTCAGTCCCCGTCCAGCCCCAGCGCCCGGGCCGCCTTCACGTCTGCTTCGCTGACGGCCTTCCTCTCGGTCATCGGATGTGCCCGCGTGGCCCCGAGTCTCGGGGACCTTTCCCACACGGCCGGCCCCCTGGGCACGGAGCCGCCCTGCGAGTACGCAGGGGAGGGCGCCCTCCCACGGCTTGTGTCAGGACAGAGAGCCGAGTGTGGCCCGCGATGGCGCTGGGTCCGAGCCACCTCCGGGTTCTCCGTGCCTGCCGCTGCACCGGGCTAGGGTGACCAGACGTCCCGCTTTGGGCGGGACAGTCCCGTTTTTAACAATTTGTCCCGCGGCGTTTTAAAAAAGTCCCGATGTTTGTAAAGAATGCACGACAAGCTAGGGAACGGCGGGAGATAGACCCAATTTTTCATCAAGAACCCCCTCCCCCGGGTCCATGGTGTCCCGCTGTACCCATGTTATAATCTGGTCACCTTACACTGGGCCCCCCGGGCTGCTCTGAGCTGGGACCCCAGGTTCTTCCAAGCGGGACCCCCGGGCTGCCCCGAGCGGGACCCTCAGGCTGCTCCGTGCTGGGCCCGAGGTTCCGCTGCTCTGGGCGCCCAGGTGCCCCGTGCAGACTGGGACGGGCTGTGCTCAGCTGTCTCTCCGGCCCTCAGTCAGCTCCCCGCCGCTGTGGGCCTCAGCGAGGGCCTTTGGGGGAGGACACGGGACAGGTGGGCATCGCTGCCCCGTGACCCTGTCTCGGCACAGGCAGCCCGCACGGGGTCTGCAGGTGTGAATGGAGTCCCGGCGTTTTCTCCTCAGCCTCGGACCCGCCCCTCCGGGCCCCCAGGATGGCCGCACGCGGCACCTGGTCTCTCCCGGGAAGGGCTGGCTGTCCCTTTGTGGGATTTCACTCTATTACAGCACTTTGCACCCTCAGGCATCTGAAGTTTTCCTTCCCCCCCGGTTAGTCTGCGACTTTTTGGGCTCCTTCCCTGCCGTTAGGTCGGGAGGAACAGCCCACAGTAACCTGATCCCGTTCTGTCCAATAAATCAGCCCCTGGGGGTGCTCACTAACCCCTCTATCTGGAGCTGTGAGAACACTAACCCATCCCTCCTCCGGTCCCCTTGCCCACCTCCGAGCACTAAGGCCATTGTCCTGGGGACACCGGAATGGATGAAAAGGGGACTGTGAGGCGGCCAGCGCCTCCGAACACGGCTGTCTGCGGCCGCAGCTCCGGGAAAAGCAGCCACACTCCCGCGGGCCTTGGCTGGGACTCCCCCTCGGCCGGTCCTTCCCCTTCTGCTCCCCACACTGCAGGTCCAGCCACTGCCCAGAACCCGAAGGGCCCAGGGAGCCTGCGGGGAGCCGGGGACCGCGTCTCACGGAGGAGAACTCGCTCCCTACACGGAACCTCCCTCACCTTCTCCCGAGAGGGGAGAGGTGTCCTCGATACGATTCAGTCTCAGGATCTTGTTAGTAATTTTGTTACATAATAAAAACACTGTTTCAGGCGTACCGGGTTCACTAGAACCTGTTACTGTCACCATGTCACCCGTTCTGCCTTCGAAAGCGCGTCCACCGGGAACGGTTAGGGGTGCAGAAGCGATGGCACCGCATTCCTATTGGCAATCACTCCCAAGCAGCCAGCGCTCGGCCGCTGAAGCGTCGGCTTTGAAGCGCTGGAGTTCACTCGCTGCCGCCTTCGTTACGGTTGCTGCCCGGCCAGAACAGGCTACCGTTTGCACTTACACTTCAGCTTATCCTTCCCGGGATGGCACCCGATCAGCTACGATGGTTGGAAACGCACGTTAAGTGATCAGCCACGGACATCGGACGGGGAGCATTCGAGAGGTTAAAGAGGGGAAGTGGTCGGAAAGAAAAAGACACGGGGGAGTCGGTGTGAGATGGAGCAGCTTCATGATGCTCACTTTTGAAAGTGAGTCACGGCCAACGTGCTGCCCTCGTCCCGCCGGCCTTCTCGGCCGCAACCTCTCCGGCTCCCACCCCCGCGTGGCCTGGACGCACCCCAGGGGCCGGGGGGGGGACGGTGTCTGCCCCGTCACATGTCTGTGGTTTGGCAGAGGCCACGGAGTGAGAGGTTTGGGGGTGAGGGGGGTGGGGCAGGCCAGAAGCCAACGTACATTTTTGAGCTAAGGGTTCCCTGAGTCTTCGTGGAGGGCAGAGCTCACAGAGGAGAAGGGGCTCTGAGGAATGGGGTGACAGAGCCCGGCACAGACCTGAGGGTGTCACAGTCAGGGAAGGGGACTTGGCCCCTGGCTCTCTGGCCGTGAGCTCCGACTCCTATTCCAGCCACAGGGAACTAACTCGGCTTCAGGGACTCGTTCAAGCCGCTTGCTTGACTCCAGCTGGAATCGCAGAGCAACTGGACTAATGCTTCCTGCCCACTTCTCACCCTTCTCCTCACACAGCTCCCAAACCCCTGGGCATCGGAAGGGAAACAATGCAATAGTGTGCATTCCTGCATTTTCTTTAAAGCAACGAGGAAGTAAGAGGCAGCTGGCAGACTCTGAAAGGCAGGAAAGATTCCCCTAAATGCCCAGGGCAGGGCTGACAGCACCAGACGGTCACATTCTGGGCTCTGAGCAAAGCCCCAAGGCTGCCTCGTAGCACAAAGTGGCTGCCAGCAGCACCCAGACATGCAGACGCAGGTAAGTCCCAGGTAACCTGACTTACGGACAAAACACTTAAATTTCGTGTCATTTTCACGCCTCACAAAATACTCCTTTCGATCCCCGCCCCCACCCCCTGCAATCACTTAAAAATGTGGAACGTGTTCTTCGCTTTGTGGGCCAGACCAACAAGGGCGGTGGACCAGACGTGGCCCAGAAAGCCACAGGCTGAACCAAACTGAAAGCAAAACCGAAAGGAAGTAACAATCCGCCGAATGACCAAGTCCGGGACCAAATCGCAGCTTTGGACTAAGCTGGGCCTTCGCCCTTATCCCCTGCCTGGTGGGACCCGTTCAGCTTGTGAGTCAAAGCAAGACTTTTCTGGGGAAGCCGGGATGGCTCAGCGGGTTAAGCGCTCACTTTGCAGCCCCGGGGACTGAGGATCGAATCCCGGCCCCGGCCCGTGAGGACCCATATGCTGAGCTGGGGAGTGCCCCCAGTTCAGTTCTCACCGGGGTGAGACCCCAGCCCAGTCCTTGCCCTGTGCAGCCCCGCGCCCACCTGTGGAATGAAACTATGTGGAAAAACCAATGATGTGCAACTATGGAGACTGCTCTGGGCCCTCCCCCTTCTCTCTGTGTCTCTCTGTCAAAAACAATAAATAGGGGAAAGCCGGGACGGCTCAGCGGGTTGAGCGCTCGCTTTGAGGCCACGAGGACCGAGGATCGAATCCCGGCTCCGGCCCAGGCAGGACCCACATGCTGAACTGGGGAGTTCCCACAGTTCGGTTCTCTAGCTGTCTCTGTCTCTGTCTCTGTCTCTCTCTCTATCTGTCAAAAGTAAAATAGAAATAAATATGCA
>PVKE010006537.1:0-16139 GCA_004027555.1 Craseonycteris thonglongyai | reverse complement strand
CAACAACAAAAAAAACCAATAAATAAATCTTAAAAAAAAACAAACACAAGACTTTTCTACCAGCAATGCCACAGGGTGGTGGGGGGCAGCCATTGCCACACAGGCACCGGGACCCCCCCCAGAATCGGGCCCTAAGGTGGGACAGGGTCCGGCTGCCTGCAGCCTGCAGACCGATGTTAGCGGCAGGGCTGACGGATACAGAACGCTCTCAGGTCGCGCTCGTGGGCTGCAGGGTGTGCACCTGTGGGCAGTTCCGGCGGCTCCCAGGGGGTTGCCCGGACTGGGGGGGTGGCAGGCGACAAGCACCCGCTCCTCAAACTCCCCCGCCCCCTGGAAGTGAGGCCGCCCCAAAGCCGTTCGCCTGACTCTGTCTTCTGGCTCTAGAACCCCCCGCCTCCCATGATCGCCGTTCTTTCCTTTCACTCAAAGAAAAAGTCCACCTTCCAACTTCTTTCCACATCAGCAGAGGGACTCACCTCTTTTCCACTCACGGAGTCTCCTCGTTCAGGGGGAACCGACTGGAAACACAGGCGACGGGCCCACCCACGCGTTCTGCCCGTCATGAACCTCGTGCAGCCCACGCTGAACCCACCAAAGAAAAACAGCACAGGGGAGCCGGCGAGACAGACGCGACCGCACGTTCCGCCGCCCGTCTGCACACCGAACGGCACGGCCAAGAGCCTCCTTAAACCCGGGGGGTCCCAGGACCCCCTCGGCAGCGGCAATACAGGGACTGACCCGACACAGGAGTCACCGTGACCGCTCTCGGTTCGCTTTCCATCTCAGAAGCGATACGAGTGCTCGCTCCCAAAGCACGGATTCTAAAACACTCACTATTATCATTTGTGTGTGTGTGGGGCCTTGGCATCTGTGTGGTTTTTATTTTTATCGTCTTTTTTTTTTCTTTACATTTAATGTCCCCTCTCAGCTCCCCACCCCCACCCCCACGCAGCCTCCAAACCACTGACTGTGTCCCTGAGTTTCTGTTTCTTTGTTCCTTTCCGGTTTATATTCCACCTGAGGGAGGTCCTGCTTCTCGATTCTTTCAGTTTGGCTTATTTCGCTTGATGTGGTCAAGGTCTGTCCATGTTGTCACAAATGGCTGTATCTCGAGAATCTTTTCTTATCGCTGAGGAGTATTCCATTGTGTAAATGTACCACAACTTCTTTATCCAGTCGTCTATCGAAGGATTTATTTAAGCTTTGTTTTTTAAGATTTATTGTATTTTTGACAGAGAGACAGAGAGAAGGGGGAGGGCCCAGAGCCGTCTCCATAGTTGCACATCATTAGTTTTCAACATGGTTTCGTTCCACACAGGTGGGCGGGGGCCGTGCAGGGCGGGAGCTGGGCTGGGGGCCCCCGCATGGGAAGCTCATCCCAGTTCAGCATGTGGGTCCTCACGGGCCGGGGCCGGGACTCGATCCTCAGACCCCAGGGCTGCAAAGCCAGCGCTCAACCCAGTGAGCATCCAGCTTCCCCACATTTACTAAAAAATGAAGTGATACTGAGAACCAACACCTCTCCTGGGAGGAAGTCACACACCCGCACCGAGATCCCTACGGAGGAATTCAGGGGACGACCCCGGGTGACGTTTACTCTAATGCAGGTCAAATGCAGGGTCTCACAAAGAGCTGTTCCTTCATGAAACATGAAGGAAAGTACGTAACCCGGGCGGGTTGGAGGATCATAAATAAGATAAAAGACGACGCAGTTTTCCGGGTCATAGAACCTGGAATGCAGCCCACGTCGGTCGCTCTGAAATTCTGACCTAGTGCCGTTGGTTATATTTCTTCGTTCCCGTAACGCCTGCAACTGCTACGTCCCGTTCTCATTTCAGTTCAGACTAAGCGTGTCGGGCCCATTCGATGGCAGTGGCCACAGGGGCGGGTCTTTTCTCCCGTCCACAGCGTGTCGCCGGGGACGCGCATCGCCGAGCTTGTCGCTGTGCGTGAGGGATGGTTATCCAGGGCCTCGTGGGCACCCGGTCCCGTTGTTTCAAGAGAAGCCGTGAGGAGGCGGAGGCTCGAAGGGCGTCCGTACGGGGTGTTTCCGCCTCTGCGGCCGCAAGCAAGAGCACCGTTGTTGCAGAGCGACCGCGTGGTCTGAGATCGCCCCGGGGTGGATCTGGTTTCGAATCCTACTGGGGTCTGTTGTATGAAAAAAGTCCCCGCGGAAACCCGAGTGTTTTCAAACCCATTCTCCCCCGTTGGGAGCTCCCAGGGCCTGGCTTTCGCTCCCGTGCCCCTGGGCATTCCTCTGCCATCAAACTGCCTCCTTTCGGCAACGAGTTTAACCGCTTCAGCCTGGATTCCTGCGGCTGGAAAGGTCACACCCGGATCTTACGAGGTCCGGCTTCAGATGACCAACAATAATGCCAACACTTCGCGGGGTCCCCAGTGTTTCTGGAAAAGGCCTCCCAAGCAGTTTGCCCAGTTCCGCTTCCAAGTGCAAGATGGAAGCCAGACTCACGACGAAGTTAGTGGAAAGCGGTCTGACCCCTCATGACGCGAGCTCCTTGGGACCCGGAAGCCCCGTCATTTCTGTGGAGACGACACGCAGCCCCTGAGCTGAGCGCGGTCCTCCTGAGGGACCTTCGGAGAAGCATTTCCGAGGCATCGCATCACCCCAGTCGCTCCCTCGGGCATTTGGGGGGCGTGCCGTCTGACACCAACTTTAACCACCGGCCAACCCCAGACGGTGATCCGACATACGGTCATCACATGTCCCATCATGCTCCACTGGGGGAATTAATTAAATAGCAGGCTTCTCCACGTCCCAATTATGGGCTGAGATTTCATAATAGCACAGCCGCGTCTGCTTTCTCCATCTATGAAATATGCGATGTGGTTCCACCGCGGCTCGTGAACTCTGTCCTCTAATAAAGCGTGTCCCAAAATCCACACAAGAAGTCATTTTGATAGAAAACACCGGTTTATCATTAAAAATTGTAATTTTTCATCGCTCAACAGTGAAAACGCGTTGTTCTTCCGTGGAGCGCTCCATTTTTCATAACCCTGAACTGTCCGCTGTCACGTTGCCTTTTTTTTCTGTTGGCAACACTTTACCGCACACATGACGCAAAATTCAAATCTTGCTTGAATTTTGGGACACCCTTTATTTATAGATACCAGGGTGGCTCCCAAATAGACAACTGAAGAAGTATTGATCACCTTTCCCCTTGAACTAGCCACTCGTTAGATACGGAATGCTCCCCGTTTGGAACGATAGTTGTGGGTGACCTAGGGAGCATTCTTTGCTTGGAGGCCCGGGGGTTTCTAGTCCATTCTCTGCTCCCAAACAGATCTGAGAGACTATACAAGGTAACCTCTCATTTGCGCCTCCCGTCGCCCCCAAAACACCCCATACATTCCTTCCTAACGTAAAGATTTCCAATAACAGCACACAACTGGCCGTTAATAACAGGTCCCCGCATATAAATTACAGTGGTTTCCAAAAATAAAGCTTCACAGGGGAAGAATCTGCAAGTCACCGCCGTGAGGCAGACACAGCGAAGTCTCCTCACACCACAGAAACCTGGACGTCCTCACGGACCCGGCCGACAAGCCTTCCGGACGTGGTGCTTGGAGAAGGGTTTTCTGGGCCCACCAAGCCCTGACGTGTGCCCACCTCGCCTCTCTGTCTCTCTGTCCTCAACCAACTGTACAATTAAACACCCCGAGCGTGTTCCCAAGGCTCCGTCTTTCCTTACATTTCCAGGAGCCATCAGGAAAAACAAAACAAAATGCAACACCATCATCCGTTACCTTCTCAGCACTTTGTCGAAGGTGGCGACTGAGACATGTGATCCGTGACGTTTTCTTTCTTGCCGAGCGGCTCGTAAATGCTCACGTCCGTGAACCCCTTAGAAGGAGGACACGCGGTAAGGATTTCAGAAGTGCTCCCACGAGGCGCTCTGGATCCGTGCAAACGGAGTCGCTTCTCTCCCACTGGGACTTCTGCTCTTTGGATCAGTTCTACCCAGGAACACGGGGCAGGTTTGTCCGAAGAGATGCGAGCGTCCAGAAATCCCACTGAATAGAAAGTCTGCCCCTTTCATCGAGGTCTTAGGCAAGGTTGTCACCTCCACCATGGGGGTCAGCGACCTGGCCGTGGTGGCTTTGTGATTTTTCTAGACCTCTTGGCTGCATCTTTAGCTCAGAATTAACCTCCTTCTTCTCTGAGTCACTCGGTTCACGGACCGCTGGCTCTCGGTAGAGTATCTTTGTGGAGGGCTCTGGAGGGTTTCACTTCAGAGAACAGGGCAGCTGAATCCTCCATTGTGTGGGGGTCAGAGGTCAGTATCAGTGCAAGACCCCCGGCCACTCGTTCGTTCTTAAGGGTGAGCGAGCGATCCGGGCCCGTGAGAGCGAGCGTCCTCTCTCACCCACGACAAAGCCTCGCGCAAAGAGAATGAGAAGGAAAAGGGACTCTTCGTTCGGAAGCAGGACGTGGGGGCAGCCAAGATCTTGCAGGCGAACCAGACGCAGGTGTTCAGGGGACCCGCCGCCCCGCGGGGCGCTCTGCGCGGAAGGAGGCAGGGTGACCGGGGCGCCGGAGGGAGTCCCGCTTCCCAAGCGCGTCCCTGCGAACGCCAGGGGCAGCACGCCGCTTCGAAAGGCAGGCGGCCCCCAGTGTTCACAGAGTCGGGCACTGAGGCACCTGGAGCGGCCGGGACACCCGCCACGTCCGTGAGCGCCGACTCTTTCAACGCCCGTGAGACGGGGTGGCCGCCACCCGGCAGCGAGTACTGACCGACACCGGCTCCTGCCCTCCCAGCCGCCTCAGCTCACAACGCCGCGCCTCTCAGCGGACGGGAACCGACGGCCGGACGCGGGGCCCGTGTTTCCAGAGGCCTCATCTCGTCACTTCAGCGTCAGAAATGGGCTCCAGGGGAGGCCGGGAGGGCTCAGTGGGCTAGGCGCTCACTTTGCGGCCCCGGGGACCGAGGATCGAATCCCGGCCCCGGCCCGTGTGGACCCATATGCTGAGCTGGGGAGTGCCCCCAGTTCAGTTCTCACCGGGGTGAGACCCCGGCCCAGCTCCTGCCCTGTGCAGCCCCGCGCCCACCTGTGGAATGAAACTATGTGGAAAAACGAATGACGTGCAACTATGGAGACTGTTCTGGGCCCTCCCCCTTCTCTCTGTCTCTGTCCCTGCATCTCTCTCTCTCTGTCAAAAACAATAAAAATAAATCTTTAAAAATGGGCTCCAACTCAGGCTGGACACAAAGTGGGGCACCCGTTCCCGGCCTCCCCGAGGGGTGCTTTCCTCAGAACGCCCCCTGGCCACGTCAGCTCCCCTAGCTCGAGGGGGAGAACTGTTTTTTTGTTACGTGAAGATCTGTATCTAAGGGGGAAAAAAAATAACAATTTGGGGGACATAGGAAGTGACCGGCTAGGAAATCACTTCTAGTCCTACTGTGTTTTTCTTGGGCAACTCAGAGCTGCGGTCTCTGTTCTGAGGCCTCTTCCGAACGGAAAACGAATGAGAACTGATGCGACTTGGGCACTAAAAACACATCCTTAGTCTTCCCAACACCTGAGCCGAGCAAGAATGGTGCTTACGTGCCGGATGCCAACGTCCCAGGCCTGGGGGAGGGGACACGTTTGCTCCCAGGCAAGCGGATGGGGGTGGGGAGGGGGCTGGTCCCCAGATCGGAGCCAATGAGGCCACGGCCCTGACACCTCCCGCCCCACCTGGGCCTCCTGGGAGCCTAAGGGAGGCTTAGATCCCCGTTGGCCTGTCCATCAGCATTTACAAGGAAGGTTTTGAGCCGTCCCCCTGGGGGCCGGAGCCGGAAGTTAACATTTGAGGCTCCGGCCATTCCAGGACCGACCTCTGCTGCCCCTCCCCTCCCCTCCCCTCCTGTCCGCGAGTTCTGCCCGAGTTCTTCTGGGACAGCAGGCCCGGTAGCCATGACGTGACGCAGGGTCCCGCCCAGCACACCTGCCCCAGAGTCAGTTCCCGTAAAGAGCGAGGTGACTCCACAGGGAACAAAGCAGGGGTGGGGCGGGGTGGGGTGCAGAGGAGGGAGGGGCAGGGAGAACTCCGAGTCAAAAGGAAGGATGGGGTAACCGGAAAAGATGGGGTAACCAGAAAAGATGGGGTAACCGGAAAAGACGGGGTAACGGGAAAAGACGGGGTAACGGGAAAAGACGGGGTAATGGGAAAAGATGGGGTAACGGGAAAAGACGGGGTAACCGGAAAAGACGGGGTAACGGGAAAAGATTGGATAACGGGAAAAGACGGGGTAACGGGAAAAGACGGGGTAACCGGAAAAGACGGGGTAACGGGAAAAGATGGGGTAACCGGAAAAGACGGGGTAACGGGAAAAGACGGGGTAACGGGAAAAGACGGTGCAGGGAGGGAGGAGGGTGGGCGGGTGCGGCACACGCGACACAGTGGAGCCAGGGCAGCCCTGGGCGAGGGGCACAGCCGCTGTGGGCTCTGAACTGCGGAGGGGGCAGCGAGGGGGCGAGATGCCCCGTCTCAGAGCCCAAGACTCAGCTCAGAATCTCAGCAGAAGGAAGGACCCCCCCCAAGTCCCCAAGTCCCCAAGTAGGTCTATTCTCTGCTCCAAACTGGTTCCCCTGGAAGACGTCCCCACAGGGCATCTTAGTGACTCCATGGGACCCAAGTGACATGGCAGAGGGGCCGCGGCCTGTCCCCCCCGGCTGGGGGACCCTGGTTTGTGGGCAGCAGGGCCCTCCCTCCCGCCCTGGGCCCGCGTGGGGGGGTCCCGTGGGGAAGCAGAAGCACGTTTCTGGGGGGCCGGGCTGGGCTCCTGGGGCTGAGGCTGTGAGGCGCTTGGGGTGGGAGTGGTCACAGCGCCAGCGCCAGCGCCAGGCAGCCGGGCGGGTCAGACCTCAGCCCGGAGGCGGGAGGAGCAGCTCCCAGAAGAACCAGGAAGCCCCGGCGGAGCCCCGGCCCTGAGACCCGCACCCCCTCTGCGGGGCTGCTGCCCGTTCCAGCAGCTCTGAGGGTGGGGGGCTGGCTGTGGTCACACTCACGTCGTCACCACACAGAGCACCCCGACACCCCCTCCTCCGGGCCCGGGCTTCACCCCCTCGGAGGGACCCACCAGCTGTGGGGGTTCAGCCCCATCCTCTGCAGGTCTCACCCCCCCAAATCCCACCAGCGCCCTTCACCCCCGGGCGACCCCAGAGCTTCCGGGGCTCCCCGGCCCCCCGGGCACTGCAGACAACCGCCCAAGTCCCCTCAACTTGTGCTATTGTCTCAGCTTCGTCCCGCGTCCCCGGGGTGGGGGGTCCCCGCGCCTCCCCGGCCACCTCCCCTCAAGACGCCTGCACACCCACTTCCAACCCCAGACCCGCCGCCGGGGGTCCCGGAGACGCGCCCCCCCCTTGCCCGCAGCTGCCGGGGATGGGGGTCGGGGGGTCGGGGGTCGTACCTGCGGGGCAGACGCACAGTCCTGCCGGCCCGGGGCAGGCGGAGCATCGTGCCGGCTCCCGGCCACGCGGGGGGCGCCCAGCCCGGGACCGAGAGGTGCGAGCTGGCCCCGCCCCCCGCCCTTAAAGCGGCAGCGCCCCGTTTTCCCCTCGCCGACTCCGCCCCGGCCCCGCTGCACCCCTTTAACGCCCTGGCAGGTAGACAAAGAGCGGCCACGGCTGCAGCCCGGGGCCGGGGACCCCCACACTCATGCTGCGGGGCCGGGGGCCCCCCACACTCACGCCGCAGGGCCGGGGGCCCTGACCCTGCGGAGCCCGGCAGTGCCTGACTTTTGGGAATCGGGGTGCACTGGGGCAGGCGGGACCCCCTCCCGGGCCTCCCCACAGTTAACCCCCCCGGCGCCCTCACCCCCGCTGCACCCGCAGAGGGGGCCCCCGGCCACGTGGGCAGGCGTGGTGGGCGCCCCCCGCCCCCCAGAGGTATTCCCCCCGGCTCCCTCCCCAGGTTTTTAAAAATCCTCAGCAGATGCCCGAAGTTGGGGTCCCAGAAGGGCTCAGGCCCAGGCGACCGGGGGGTGGGGTGGGGTGGGGGGGGCGCGTTCATTCGCACGCGGGCGGGACAGGGGGGTGTGCGGGAAGACACACAGCTTCCCCGGGGCCTTTTCTGTGGGTGACTGGGAAGGGGTCCCACCCCTGGGAGCAGTGCCCCACGGAGCCCCCCAGGGAGGGGAGCCCAACCCACTGTCCCCGCGAGAGCTGTGCAAACCCGGGCCACGCTGTGCACAGAAACAGCCGGGGTGCTGCTTAGAATGGCCCCCAGCCCCCAGCGCTGGGCCCAGGACCCCCAGCCCCAGAGCAGCACTTGCCACCCACACGGGCACCCCCAGGCCCCCGGGTCGCCTCCTCAGCTCCAGCTTTCGGGGTTCACGGTTCAGTCCTTCCGGACCCCTCCCCGTGGGAGCACTGGGGGTCCTGCTTCCAGGGACAGCCCCCTCCCTGCAGCCCCCTCCTCCCTGCAGCCCCTCAACCTGGGGCAGCAGCTTCAGGGGGAGCTACCTTCTGAGGGGACCTCCGCAGGGACCCCCGGCCAGTCTGCCTCAGGGACGGGCCTACTTCAGGGGCACATGCTGGGGCATGTTCACTACATGAGCTTTGAGCGCCGAGGGGAGAATCCCACACGGGGTGCAGATGGACGGCACCCCTATATTCAGGGTGCAAACCAGCCCCGAAAGGGACCAGAGCAAGGCAGGGGGTCCCCGGTTTCCCCCTCTGTGGATGTCCCAGCAGATCCTGGAGGGAGGGAAACAGGGCCCAGGGCGTTAAGGTCCGGGGCTCACTTGGGGGGCTCCTCACAGCCCCTCACAGTCCCGCAGGGCCCCCCCTCTTCCTCACATCTGAGGGGCCCCCTCCCCAGGGCCCTGCACCCCCCACAGGGCCGGGGACCGGCCAGGAAGCCGCGCACCACGAGGGCTGAATCACTGTGTTGCGCCCCTGGAACGAATTCGCAGGGTGCGTCAACCGCAACAAGAGTTGTTCTTTTTTTTTTTTTTTTTGAAAAAGAGAGAAAGTGAGTCTCAGGCAGCCGCTGAGGCCTGGGTGGGGCTCCCCACCTTCTGAGCCCCCGCCCCCCTCAGTGGGGGCCGTATGGGGAAGGAGGAGGGTCCCCAGGCTCTGGCCCAGGGGGGCTGCCCTGCAAATAGTTATTGAACCTGCGAGCGACTCTCAGGAGCGAGGCCTCCACATCACGCCCCCTAGAGATGGTGACAGGGACAGTGGATCCCTGGAGGCCACGTGATGTATCCGAGGTCACACAGGCGGCGGGGGGCAAGCGGGGAATTCAGCCCAGGGCCTCCCACTGATGTTGCCGACCGGGCCCCCAAGAGCAGGACCCTAACCCCGAGCCACAGGGCCCAGACAGGGGGCAGAAGGGTGACAAAGAGTGACAGATGCCATGTGTGAAAGGAGGGGCGGGCGCGCGGCAGACAGACCCGTCAGCTGGGACATGCCAGCCCCGCTCCGGACCCGGCTCCTGTCCACCTGGATGGGCACCGTCTTCCCAAAGCCTCCAGCTGGGACCTGAGACCAGACCCCAGCGCCTGCTCAGCCGGCCGGTCCCCAGGCCCCCAGAGGGCACGGGAGCCCAGCTCACCCCCCAACGGGACACGCGTGGCCCAAAGGAGGAGGCGGCCCCCGGAGGAGGGTCAGCAGGCTGGTGGGGACGGCCGGCTTCTCCGTCCCGACGGCAACCACACCGCCGGTCCTGAAAACTCGGCGAGAAGCCGGCCGCTCTATTGTAGGTCAGTAGGACACACCGTGAGGGGCCGCAGCAGCCCCATCGGCTGCCATGGCAACCAGCCTCCATCCGCGGCCCCTCCGACTACCTGGCTCCCTCCCACCTCCCAGCCGCCCCTGCTGAGCGTGAGCAGAGGCGGTTAACCCCACACAGATGCAGGGGAGCCGCCCCCGGGGGGCGATGGGGGCTCTGGAGCCGGCCCCCTCCCTCCTGTCAGCCCCCAGAGTCTGACTGTACACCCCCTACCCGTGTCCCTCGCAGCCACTGTCCTCGTGGGAAGCCCACCGAACACCCTGCAGGCCCGCGGCTGCTGGCAGGACACGGTGGGAGCGGGGAGAGAAATAGCCAGGTCATTGCCTGTGGGCTCCGGGGTGTCCCCTCCGCCCCGGCCGTCCCCCACACACGGACACCCCTGCACCGGCAGATGTCCCTTCTCGTCCCCGAGTCACCCCTCACTCCCTGTCCACGCTTTCTGCGCTCACCCCCCAGATACACCGCTTGCACTCGAATCTGTCTGCAGGTCACTTCCGGGGACCCCAGGCCCAGACACTCTGTACACGCCGGCAGACACTTCTGAGTGAGGGACAGGTCGCCCAGCTGACCAGCTGACGAGGGGACAGAAGCCGCGCTCACCTGTGGGACCCTGCGTGTCCCCCGCTTGGCTGCGCTGAGCACCCACGCGCCGGCACTGCCCGGACACGTGTACCGGGTCAGAACAAGGCCAGCGTGCAGCCAAAGGACCTGGTTTGTCCTCCGCCCGGCAGCGGCCAGAAACACCGTCTCCATGCGTGAAGGTTCACACACACGTGTCCAAACACCGCTCCACCTCTGCGGACGTGCGCGGGGCCCAAGGACGACCGACCGTCACCCGATGGGCAGGGCCGGGCGGCCGGCGCTTGGGGGACACGCCCCACGCAAAGCAGGCCCGTTCGCTCACGGAATCCTCACGCCCGCTTTCCCCGGAGGCGCCAACACGCTCCTCGTCGTCAGCGGAGGAAGCGACGCGGACGTGAGGAACGCGGCTCCCCAGACTCGCGGTTTTGAGAGGCGCCGGGGTTTGAACCCGCGCGGTGAGCTGGGAGCCTTCACGTCCCGGCTGCTGCCCGGGGACCCAGGGCGGCCTGGAGTCCCTTTCCCATGTGACACGACCGAGGGCAGAGGCTGGTCCCTACCGCGGCCACCTCAGCCCCCCGCCCTGCGTTGCGAGGCCAAGGTCAGGCGGCCCGGCTGCCCACGGAGCGGCCGGGAGGGTCACGGAGGTCAGGGCAGAAGACGACTCCCCAGGCCCGGCCAAGTTCAGACGGGTCCTCTCCTTGTGCGAACCCAGGAGCCCGGGGCCCGGGCGAGAGGCCGGAGGCGGCCGGGCATCTTGGGGTCACGCGTGGGGGGCGGGGAGCAGAGGCCCAGCCGGGCGGGCGGTGTCTGTTCAAGGCCCGGAGCGCGGAGCCCGCCCGGGAGGAGGCAGGGGCCTCAGGTTTGTTTCACTGGTTTTTCAGCGTCAGGGCTCCTCAGCGCCAAGGCGGAAACGAATCCCATCTGCTCGCGGGCCCCAGAGCAAGTTCAAGAGGACAGGCTGGGGGAGGGAGCAGAAGACGGCTCGGCAGCCACACACGCGGCGGGGACCCACCTGAGGAGACGCAGGCCTGGCGGCCACGAATCCCGCTGTCCCAGGCGCCCCGGACGCCCGGCTCCCCGGAGGTGTCGGGGTGGCAGTGACCCGGCCCCCCAAAACCGCCATATGCAGACAGAGGCCGGGCCCTGGGGGGGGAACAGGGCCGGCTGACCGTCACCTCTACTCCAGGGGTGGCTCGGGCCTGATCTCATCAGGTTAAGTTCCCGTTCTTCCTATTTTTAGAAAAAAGGAACCCCCTGTTCTCTGTTCAAGAGGCGGACGTGGCCCAGGCGGCGGCCCCTGTAGGTGGCCGATGCCAAGTGGGCCGATGACAACTTGACCGCGGCCAGAGGAGGGTGACCAGCAGGGGGACCACGGGGGCATTTGAGAAAACGCGGAGCGAAGCCGGGCACCTCTGGGGGCGTGCGGGTGTTTCAGAGACGAGATCAGATCGCGGGGAACACGCTGAGCTATTTGAAGGTTCTCCTTTTCCCCAGGTGACAACGTCGGATCAACAGGCAGACGTGACTGGGACGCAGGTTCCGGGTGACAATCCAGAACCTTCCTGAGGCTGTGATTCTAGCTGGAAGGGAATGAGCTCCTGTCTCGGTCCCCATGCAAGTGCGGGCTGGAGCCAGCGGCCGGGATGCCGCGAGATGCATTAGAAGACCCCGCATGGTGGCCCTCAGAAGAGAATGCGGGGGACAGGCTCACGGGACCGGATGTGGTGGCAACAGCTTCGCTCTGACACCCAAAGCCCAGGCAACAACGGAAACAACAAACCGGACTTCTAGGAAATAAAGACCTTTCGTGCGTCCAAGGACACGGTCAACAGAACAAAAAGGCAGCGACGGAGTCGGAGAAAACGTCTGGGGGTCACACGTCTGGTCGGGATTAGGACGCACGATACATAAAGAACCCCTACAACTCAACAGCCACCAGGAAAACCACCTGATTAAAGCACACAGAGCGATGCCGACTGTCACACCGTCCCCAGGGAGACACAAGGATCCCGCCTCACAGCCGCAGGGCTGCCGTCGCCCGAAAGAGGGGCAAGAGGGGCAGGTGCGTGGGAGGCAGCATGGTGGTCCCTCTGAAAACTGAACGTGGAATTGTGGCAGGAGTCAGAGACTCGGCTTCTGGGGACAGACCCAGCGGAAGTGAAACCAGGGGCGTGAACGGGCATCTGCCCAGCCGCGTTCACATCAGGATATGTTATTCTTTTCTTTAAGGATTTGACTGTTTTTGACAGAGACAGAGAGACAGAGAGAAGGGGGAGGCCCAGAGCCGTCCCCATAGTTGTACGTCATCCATTTTTGACATAGTTTCGGTCCACACAGGTGGGCGGGGGCCGTGCAGGGCGGGAGCTGGGCTGGGGGCCCCCCACATGGGAAGCGCACCCCAGTTCAGCATATGGGTCCCCACAGGTCGGGGCTGGGATTCAATCCTCGGTCCCTGGAGCTGCACAGTGAGCGCTTAACCTGCTGAACCATCCCGGCTTCTCCGGTCACAGCAGTATTTTTCCCAACAGACACAAGGTGGAAACGGCCCACCTCGGGCAGCTGAGGGGACAAACACACCCACGGGGACAGTCCCTCGGCCTTAAGAAGAGTGTTCTGACCCCGCTACAACATGGATGGACCCGGAGGACATGGAAGGACAGATACGGTGTGATTCCTTGTACATGAGCTACTTCGAGCCATCGGGTGCCGAGATGCTGGGTAGTGTGGGGGTGCCGGGAGTTGGGGGGCAGGCGTGGGGCCCAGCACCGCAGTCTGAGAAGCTGGGAACGCCCAAGAGCTGACGGTAGCAGGGGCTGCACATCCGTGTGACAGTGCCCTACACACACAAGGCTAACGTGTCGTCCACACACAGTCACGTTTTGCCACAATTCACACGGTTTGCAGATGGCGCGCGGTCACTTCGGGGCAGGGCAGGCACCTGCCCCTGGCAGTTGGGACAGTTCCCTCCTCCCAGTGCAGTGGGCATGGTGGCCGGGGTGTCCCGGGGCTGTCCCCACAGGAGCAGTGACCAGTGACGCTCACGCTGCAGCTGCTGGGGGGTCCCAGGGCCCCCCACTCTGAGTCCCTGGGCACACTTAAGGGTGACAGTTACATCCCGGCAGGGACGTTAACGGGGGAAACCGCTGCCGTGCGGAGAGTGTCTGCAAATGGCAGACCCACCGTGAAAACGCACAGGACGTTGACCTGGGAGCTAGCGGCTCGGGCGGGTCCCCCAAGATGGAGCCAGGCCACGTCCCCCGCGAGCCGCAGGCCTGATGTGCAGACAGGGGAGCGCTTTGTGCCAACCCAGTGAGCCAGGAAGACACGCTCGGTCCCCAAGGCCGGTCAGCAGCCTCTGTCTGCGCCCCTGCCCGGCGCTGCATACCCCACGGCCCTCCCAGCATCTGGGGCGGCAGGCGGGGCTGCAGAGGTCTCTCACCCACCACGTCCAGCCCCAGGGCCGGGGGCCTGGCCCTGCACCTGCCCACAGGGCTGAGCCGCCCCCGCCCGACTGCCCTGAGCTCCCGGAGCACAGGGAACCCACACGCCTGCCTCCCGGAAGGCGCTTCCTGGGCAGAACCACACACAGCAGCTGGCCGGGCGCCCGGCCCAGCTCCCCCGGAACCGCCCTCCCTCCGGCCGACAAACCAGCGTGAGGTTGGGGCCCTGGGACGTCCAGGCTGTAAACAGCCCCCCTCACACACCAGCTGCGCTGCTCCCGCAGCTGGACCGGCCGCCGGCCGCCCCAGATGACCCCAGGGTGGGGCTCGATCTTCCCGGACAGAGGGCTGCTGGCCCTTCTCCCCACGTCTGGGATGTTCCCCCGGGGGGAGGGTGTCCCGGCCGGGGCTGCGGGGAGGGACAGCCGCTACCTGTGGGGTCCCCTGGAGGGTCCCCCCAAACCCAGAGGAAAGAGTGGATGTGCGGTCATCTGACAGGCCCCGCAGAAGCTTCCAGAACCAGGGCGGCTCTCGGGCGTCAGGGCTTGCCCCCTCCAACCAGGAGGGTGACAGGCGGGTGCACGACTGGTAGACCGTGTGCAGGAGCAGAAGGCAGGGGAGGGGACACGGAGGGCCCGCGGCGGGTGGACGGGGGCCCCCACGGTCTCGGGAGGAGGAAGTGGGGCTGCCACGCTTCCCGTTTCACTTCCATTTTCTCTCCTCAGCAGCCTCTCAAAATAGAGACACGGTCCCGTCACCCTCTCCTCATGCACGGGGAGGCGGTGAGGTCGTCCCAGGCCCGCGCAGAGGTAGCAGAAGGGCTGCGACCAACGCCGCTCCCTGGGGCCCTGCCTGCCGCCTCTGGTGGCTCAGGGACAGGGAGGAGGGACGTACTGCAGAGTGACAGCCACGGGGGCCAATGGGAAGACGCATCAGCCCTCAGAGGTCGGCCCCCACCCACCACATCCAAGTCTAGAATGCCGGGTGTCCATCGGCGGGACGGTCACAACCAGAACACGGCGGCCCCGTGTCACAGCACAGCTGAGCCACGCCCCTGCAGTGGGCGCCCGTCCCCCCGGCCCCGCCCCCAGCCCCACAGGGCCCCGCCCACAGCCACACAGAGCCCACCCCCGCCACGCCCCCATAGAGCCCATCACAGCCACACCCCCGGCCACACAGGGCCACGCCCCCACCATCACCCGAGCCCGCCCTGGCCACGCCCCCAGCCCCACAGAGCCTGCCCTGGCCACGCCTCTGGTCTCTCAGGGCCCGCCCTGGCCACGCCCCCAGCCCCACAGAGCCCGCCCTGGCCACGCCCAGCCCACAGTGCCCGCCCAGGCCACGCCTCCGGCCTCTCAGGGCCCGCCCTGGTCACGCCCCCGGCCCGCAGGGCTCGCCCTGGCCACGCCCCTGGCCCCGCAGGGCCCGCCCTGGCCACGCCCAGCCCACAGTGCCCGCCCAGGCCACGCCCCCACCACCACCTGAGCCCCTGGCCACGCCCCCAGCCCCACAGAGCCCGCCCTGGCCACGCCCCCGGCCCCGCAGGGCCCGCCCTGGCCACGCCCCCGGCCCCGCAGGGCCCGCCCTCACCCGGTGGTGATGTCGTCGTCCTCGGTCATGGTCTTGCCCATGAGGTCGCTGTCGCTCATGTAGCCGGACTTGAGGTCGGCGTCGTCCGCGTCCAGGCGGGACACGTGGCCCAGGCGGCTGGGGCTGCGCATGGGCATCGTGTGCGAGTAGCGCGCGCGCTCCCCGGGCGCCGGCGCGTACCAGGCGGCCGGGCCCTCCGAGCGGCAGCCCCCGCCCACCGAGGGCGCGTCGCCCGCCTGCAGCCGCGGGCTGGCCTGGCCGTAGCGCCACGACAGCGGCGACGAGCGGTTGGACAGGCTGGACACGCTGCGCGGGTTGGCGTCGTCGCTGTCGTAGGAGGTCATCTCCAGGGAGCTGCGGGGGCGCGGGGTGTCAGGGGCCGCCCCCCAGCCCACCTGCGCCCCAGCCCACCTGCACCCCAGCCCGCCTGCACCGATCCTCCAGCCCGGGGGACCCCAGCCCACCTGCGCCCCAGCCCCGGGGACCCCAGTCCACCTGTGCCAATCCCCCAGCCCCTGGGCCCCCTGCCCCCCAGCCCTGGGGACCCCAGCCCGCCCGCCCCCCAGCCTCTGGGTCCCCCCAGATCACCAGCCCCCCAGCCCCAGGGGCCCCCCGCCCACCCCCCAACCCAGGGGACCCCAGCCCACCTGTGCCGATCCCTCAGCCCTGGGGCCCCCTACCCCCCAGCCCCCGGGTCCCCCCAGATCGCCAGCCCCCCAGCCCCAGGGGCCCCCTGCCCGCCTGCCCTGGGGCCCCCGCCCGCCCCCCCAGCCCCGGGGACCCCAGCCCAC